>OZ010795.1:567442564-567610420 GCA_963932465.1 Maratus speciosus | reverse complement strand
AATGGAAGTCATCAGTCCATCAGAAGAAAATGAACCTTTCACACTTTTCAAAGGTGTAAGTTCGATTGAAAAAAACTATTTAATACTTTGAGCAGAAAGAAGAGGCTACACCTGCAATTTTCATGACACTAATAGAATCACATAGCTGCAAATTTTTACGGTTTTGTTACCTCTAAAATTTTAACAATTGTCAACGATTAAATTGGGCAAAAATTTGTATTGATTTCGGCGATTGAATTAGGCAAAATTTACTAGTAAGTTTTAGTGGTAAGGAAAAGTCTTAGAAATTGACAAACAAAAAACTATCAAGTGCTTTTTCAAATAAAAAATTTCATTCCCCATTTTCCTTAAAAGTAACGGAAATGTACATCAAAGAAATATTGCTAGTGCCATAAAAATGAATGAATTAAGTGAAAATTTATATTTTATCTCGTTAGTGGGTGAAGATTTGTGTTAATCCGGTTTATCTGAGTTTTTTGCTTATCCAAGGTGAGCTTGTGTAATCAGGACTCTACTGTAGTTGATTTTCGAATCTTGACTGTGTTGAGTGATAGTTAATGGCATATGTATAGTCATCTTGAGAGAAATTTCGGAGGGCATCAAACCCTGGTGATCCCCCCATTGGCTATGGCCTTGCATTCCCTTATAATAAGTTTTTAACATACACACTTCAACAAAAATTAAATCAATTACTTTAATAATCTTAATAATTAATCTTTCCTGAAATTGCCTGCATTCCCTGAAAATAAAATTGAAGTTTAATTACATGTGAAAGTACACTGCAGAATAATAATAAAAAAATTTTTTTTTACAGGATACAAGGATTTATTTATCTTAATTTTACAATCTATTAATTTTTTAGTTCAAAATTCATAATCACGTTAAGCATTATTTACTATCAATTGGATCTTGACCAAACATTAATTTCACGAATTACAATTTTCATCTTTATTAATTACATAAAATGAGCTGCTAATAATTAATTTCTAACACTCATTCCCTGCAAGATTTTCTTATAAACTATATACAACTTAATTGGAACTACTGGTTATTAAAAGTTACATTAAAATGTGGAAATTTTATATTCCATAATAATAATAAAAAAAAGTTGCAATGTTAGTCATGCATAGCAAAGTTAAATTTAAAGGAAAACATCCCTTTAACAAATTTAAATTTAATACCTATTTAGTATATAATTGATTCAAAACAATTTTTAGATTTTAAATTCAGTTGTGTTTTGCAACACAACAAGAGAACTGTCTGTTATCAGTCGAGTTTAAAAACTTTTTAACATATTAATATTTAAAAAAAGATAAAATATGCAAAATGTTACCTAAAAGTCCAATAAATATCCTTCAAGAATTTAAAAAAAAATTGAAAATTATAAAATTGATCTACATTAAAAAAGCGAAAAAACAACAACAAAAAATGCAAATTTCAACAACATTTCTAGGCTTTGGCCCAATAGCAGAAAATTCTCCCAGTGTCTGCAACAGATACTTCAGGGGCAGAAAATAATCTGCAGGTAAAATATTTTACAATTGAAACATTAATTAATCAAACAATCATTTACCTATAGCGTCTTTATACATTTTATTCATTTTTATTAATTAATATCTTAAGTTTTTGTATTAAATAATAAAAAGCTAAACGTAATATAAAGCAAAATAAAGGTTCGAGGGGGGGTTGGGGGGCTGCAAAAGAGGAAAAACAATCTGCTGCTGCTATCTCTCGTCTTGAAACTTTCTGCTACCAGGGGCTTTGGTAATGAGCTACCAAATTAACAGATTATTGTAACATGTTACCAAGCTAGTGGTATAATAGTGAAACCTATTAACAGAAAGGAACTGTTTTTCCCATCTCTAAAATAATGCAATTATATTTACGATTTTTAAATTTTTAAGAAAACTGAACTGCACCCTTTTCATCACCTGAGCATTCCTTCTTCTCAACTGCAAGAGATATGAGGAAATCAGATACTGGTTCGAAATCGAAAAACAAATTTCTATTGCTACAAAAATGCGCTGTAGCATCAGTGTAAAAAACTCATTGTGTATTTTCATAACCGTGATCTGATGAATTTGCCTCGCATAATTCTGGAGAAAGTTTGATTAGACTACTTTCCACTTCAGTTAAAGTACAATTAAACATTTTATTTACTAGTTTCAGCTGGTTTAACAGATTTTTTATTTGAAAATTACCTTTTAGTATTAGGTTATTTATGAAAATTATTTTTACTATTAGAATGTTTAGAAATTTCATTAGATTTACTTCATTTAAATTTACAATTACAAATTAGATGACCATGCATTTTGCAATAAAAACTGAGATCAATTTTACTTTTATTATTTTTTTTTAGGTTTACCTGGTTTAACAGAAGATTCACTGGAAAAAGGTACACAAGAAAAAATTTTCTGGAACAACTTCAGTCAGTTTTCTTCCAGTAGGAGCTCAGCTTCAATTTTATCAGGTACAATCTCAATGTCACTACATCTGTAAATGGCTTGGACAGTGGCCTGCAACTCATCCGGAAGACTCCAGATCATCTTGTATCCCAGTTGCAACTGGTAAACAACATCACGAAGGCGCTTAGCTGCTTTTTTAACATGACAAAGAAACAGTTCTAGATTTTCACTTGGAACCTATCTTGCATTGAAGAAAACATCTAAAAGCTGGATCATTCTTGCTCATGTTTTTGGCTCAAAATAGTTATCACACCATTTGTTGTACTAGAAATTAAAGGCTTGAATTCAGAACTATGAGACTGATAGATAATTGTGTAGGCTGTGTTTCTCCTCAACTTTATATATTGTTTTTCTCTTTGTGAGGTCATCTTTCTCAGGCTTTGACTCTTTGGTAACTGTATCTTGTGTCTTAGCAGGTGGTTTGTGTTCTTATAACAAATAATTGGAAGTATACACAATGAATATTATTTTAGTTGACACCGTTGAAGAAGGCTATAAAAAAATCAAAGAATACGAAGAAAAAACATTTTCCAAATTCTCTGTGCAGAAGGTACGTTCAAAAGATTTTGGACGTGCAGAATTATATTCAAAGAAGGGAAATAGTTACATACTGTGGCTTGATACATTACCTTATATTTATGTAAATCAAGTAAATTTTGATTGCAAGTTTGGTCCAGATCGTCATATTAAATCCAAAGCGGAATATAATCGGAAGAAGGAAGAACAAAGTGAAAGCGATCCTACACAAGGAACAAAAAGAAAAAAAGTAGCACAATGCTACCGGAAATTAGGTTGCCCAGCTACAATTTCATTGAAAGAAATATTCACATTTCCAGAAAGTGCAATTCCTGTAAATAGTAGATACAATAGAATAAAGGCATCCAAAGAACTACGGGCATCACTACAGAAAAAAGAAGTCATGGTGGCAATTAAAAAATTCATTGTAACCTTTCCAGCTAATGAATCAGAACATGCCAATCATCCTGTTGGAGAGGCAGCACAAATCTACCAGACTATGGATGAAAGATTGAAGTTGAAAATTAAAGAGCTTGTTGCTGATTCGGTAACAAGTACTGTGGAAATAAAACAATATCTACACCAGTATGTAACAATGGAGCTCTTTCCTGAAACACCAGGATTCCCCTCAACATCAAACAGAAGATTTTATCCCACATCAAAAGACATTCGGAACGCTGTACAGAGTACCTTGCAGAAGTTATCTTATTCAAACAACGAACAGGAAAAAATCCAACGCATGGTAGATGACCATTCGATAAAATACCCTGATGATTTCTTCTTTTTTAGATCTTACCATGAAACTGAAAGCAACAATACTGAAGAAAAGATTACAAAGAGTATGTTGTTAGTGTATCAGTCAGCAAAACAAAAGTATTTGCTCCAGCGCTATGGAAATACCCTGTGCCTCTTAGATGCTATACATCGAATAACCAAATATACTTTGCCGTTATTCTTCGTATGTGTGAAAACCAATGTCAACTATCAAGTTGTTGCTATATTTATTATGCAAGATGAAACAACTGCTAGTATTACTGAAGCAATAAATATTTTAAAACAAGTGAATGCAACATGGAACCCAAAACATTTTATAGCCGACTTCTGTGAAGAGGAAATTAATGCGATCGAAACTGTTTTCCCTGAAACTTTTGTATTCTTGTGTGATTTTTATCGGGAACAAGCCTGGGAGTGTTGGGTAAAGAATTCATCAAATGGAGTCCATCAAGATGAGAGAGATAATGTTTTGAAACATCTACGGAAAGTGGCAAATGCTGAATCAGTTGAAGTTTTTGGCAAAGCTATGGAAATATTAGAAAACAGCAATTTTTGGAAGACAAATGATAAAATGCAAAATTGGTTTAAACAATGGCTTTCTGTCCATAAGAGGTGGGTGTGGGCCTTTCGTAAAGATGAAATGGAGTTGCCTATTAATACCAACGATGGAGCTGAACATCAAAATCGATGCCTAAAGTATGATTACTTGTCCAAGAAAAAACAAAGGCCTCTAAGCAGTATGCTAAATTTAATAATTACTAAATTTATTCCTGATAGTTTTAAACTGTATGAAGAGTTAAACATTAAATACTCTTCTGGTTGTCAAAAATATTCTGAAAATATTCCAGAGTATCTAGTTAATAGGCCTAGACCATTCATCATGCACTGCCTTGAACGAATGACTTTGGCTAAAACTATTCAACCATGTGATATCATACACGTTGCAAGTTCTAGAATTTCTTTCAAAATACGCAGTCAGACAAAAAAGAACTGCTTTTACCGAGTAGATTTTGGTAATGATGATGTTATGCCCTCTTGTGAGTGCTTCGATTGGCAAAGAAAGAAGTGGCTTTGCAAGCATTTTTTTGTCGTGTTTCAATATACCAACATAACATGGGACGATTTATCACCAAAATTCAAGCATAGTCCTTACTTTAACTTGGATATGCCAATCAAGAATGCATATGTAAATAGTACAGAAATAGAATATTCATATGAATTATGTGATTATGTATATGATAGAGAAGATTCAACACCAACAAAAAGAACTTATACAGAAAATAAGGAAATTGAATCAAATGGTGTAACTAATGAGGAATTAGTGCAGCAAGCAAGATCTCTAGCTATTAAAGGAGCCAAAGTCAGAGAAATGTTGGACACGATTCAGATAATGTCATATGAAATAAATGATCCATCAGTAATGGACAGTTTAAGCAACTTATTGGAACCAGTCCTAAAATATGTCTCAACAAAAATGGTAAAGGAAAAAGAACTTGCTCAAAACAGGAAAGTTAAGCCTACCAATAACCGAAAAAGAAATAAAAATAAGGATAAAAATACAGAAAACATTGGTCCCCCATCAAGAAAAAAACGCCTTGCTAAAAATGATAATGAATTGTTCCATCTAACATCAAGCCCTAACAAATGTTACTCCGGAAATGATGTACTAATAGAAGGTATTTTTGATATTCTGTGAACAGCAGAAGATAAAATTATCATTGATTACAACAGTTCTGAAGAAAAAAGTTTATTGGAATGTGTGCTCATCCATAAGAAGAATGTCCTGAAGTCAGAAGATAAAAATGCAAAGTTGCTGCAGAGGCAGATTAAAGAATTCATTAGCAAAACTGATGAAAATATTTATTCCTTCTCCTCAGTTGAAATTCTTTTAAGTGACAATGAGACTGAAGAGGATAGATAATTCACTTTGGATTAAAGACAATTCCCATCATCTTAATGAGAGAGACAAGTAGATTTTAAAAGTAAAAACGCTTGGATTAACAATAACATCATAAATGCTGCACAATGCATCCTTCACAAGCAGTCTCCATCCATCAGGGGATTTCAGGACACTCAAAATAGTAAGAATCTAGTATTCAGAACTGAAACGAAACCTTTCATACAGACCTTACATGTGAATTAGAACCACTGGGTGCCAGTTTCCTCCAAGGACTTTTCAACAGTAAGCGTTTATGACAGCAATGGAGCCAAAAGGTATCCCGTGTCATTTCTAGACGATATTGCAACTATTCTTCAAACTAGAAACAATAAAGTAAATATTGTCTATGAAATTGTTTTCCAGCTAGCTGACAGTAACCAATGTGAGGTTTATGCTGTAGCGTTTGCAACTGCACTCTGTAATAGGGTTAGATCCTTGTGATTTTAAATTTGAAAATTCATTTCAGCTCATAGCTCACTTAATTTCTTTGTTGGAAAGTCGATATGTGTTAATATTTCCTTCCAAAATTACAGAGAAAATAAGGAAGCCCTTTAAACAGGGTTCATACTCATTATGGGATTCAGGGGGAAATCATGGTATAAATTTCAGTCGTGAATCTCATGGGATAATGCAAAAAATTTTCAATCTGAGAAAACCTGGCAAAATGATTGGCTACCCTGGGAAATGAATGCACTCATTGCTGTTCATGTGTGCATACATATATATAGTAAAATGTATCACATTTTTGTAATTTTTATTAGTTTACTTTGGCTTTTTTAATAGTTAGAGATCTTACTTGCTGTAATGGTTCCTTCTTTTGGTGTTTTTTCTTCTTTATCATATATGTCAACAGATACTTCATTTAAATCTCTTTCAACTTCTTTAATGAAAAAATTCATATCTTTGGGAATTTAAATTTTGATAAGTTTATATTTTTCTTACAATTGTAAAACATTGCTTTTGAATCCAGCATGAAATGTTGCTGATGAATTATTATTATTTTATATTTTGTTATTATTAATGTAGAATCAGATTTACTGTTTATAAACACTGGAATGTATATAACATTTAATTTTGAACCTATATAAATTTTGCTGTGTTTTAAACTGTATTTGTCATTAAAATGTACTTCAAATAATCTTCGCCTACTTCCAGATTAATTTGACTTATAATATGATATTATATTATAAATATTTATTAATAATTTTTGTATGTGCTTTACATTAACAGTTACATGCAAGCGAACTGCTTGCAAATGAACTTAATTGCAGTTATATGGGCATTATATTCTGGGCACCCTTGCACAGGTTTCTTTCTTGTTATATACAGTCGGACCTCGTTATCCTGACACCCGGTTTTCACGTCACTCTGCTTATCACGTCAGTTTTTCAATGTCCCAATTTCCTGTATATGATTTTAATGTAACTAAACTCTGGATTTTACGTCATAGAATTATTTTCAACTCCGGATATCCTGAAGGTTAAGGAAAATTGTCCATTTTTCATAATCCAACTTATAAGCACGGAAATTAAGCGGTAAGAAATGTCTTAGCCAAACTTTTCACAAAAGTGTCTAAAATACCCATTGAGATAAATGAGAAATTTTTCCTCAATCTTTTATCTTAATAAATAAACCCACACACTATGAATGACACACATAAGCTCCAGATAGACGTATCAGCCTACTCGCAGTTTTATTGTTCTGGTCAGGCGGTGCTGTCTTGTGGTTACACGGTGTTTTTCATCTGACTAAAACCGAAGCATTTCATTACATTGGAACAATGTGAAATTATCTAACATCTATTTCTGAAACAATGAACATTGATTACAATTCAATGTATGATATTGAAAAAAGAATTTTAGGAAGCACATCTAGGGATAAGCAAACCTTAATTCATCCATATTTTATGTAACAAGAAAAAACAAGTCGTCATAAATCTCAAATAAAATTTTATTATTTGCAATTTTGTTTTTGTGTTTATTTTGTTTAATAATAATACTTTATTGCTTAAAACTGCAAGATTAGTTATGAATTTATAATTGTCTTAAATGTATTAAAAATACAGCTTTTTATAAACATATTTTTCTGCAACTCCGGTTACCGCGACACTCCGCTTATGACGACACTTTTTTCTGGTCATCAAAGTGTCGGGATAATGAGGTTCGACTGTATATATTAAGAAAAGAAAAAAAAAAAAAAAAGAAACCACTTCTCCCCTTTTTAAAAAAGTACAATTCTAAATAATTAGATTTTTTTTTAAAATGTCAATTTTTTTATATTTAGTTTTGAGAGTCGTGTGGGCCTTGTGGTTACGACAATGGGCAGGTGTTGGGAATTTCTAGAAAATCTTACCAGTAAAATGCAATGTACAGTTGAAAATTGTTATGGCGAAATTTACACAACTGCAAAAATAGTTGATTACTGTTACTTCAATGCATTTGCATAATTTTTTTTTATATAAAATTAAGAAATAGATACAAGAGAGGAAAGTTTAATATGGAATAGAACTTAGTATCATGTTTACATCACAATATTTTGGAAAGTTTCAAAATATAGCTAACTAATAAAAAAAAATAATAATAATAAAGTTTTCGGCATATTTCTATAGTTTGCAGTTTTTGAGACTACCTAAAAATTCACTCGCCCTATCAGAAAATTCACTTGCCAGTGTCAAGTAAAATGTATTTCCCCAACCGTGACTATGAGATGTATTGATGTCGTATGAGACATGTTACTTCTGTAATAATACAATATTATTGTTTCTTTTCAGTCATGTGAATAATGGCGCTTTCATTGTTTCCTACCAACTGTGTGCTCAAATGTTGGACAGTCTTCTATTAGAAGATCAGGGTTTGATCCAGGTTTGTTTTCTTTGGGCCCATTTTGCAAAAAGTAAAAGTTATTTTTGTGAAATTTGTTATATTTTTGTGAAAAATATTTTGTAACGAAAGATGAAATTCTGTTAGTCAAATCTGAACCAAGGATTTATAAATAATGACTTCTTTAAGTCCTCTTGCTAAAATTTTCCTTTTAGGTGAACTTGTTTTGGTTGCAAATTACACATTTTAAAACCTAACAATAACAAAAAAATAATAATAATAATAAAGAGTATGTTTTTATGGAATGAAATTTTGTGAAGGGACCTGTTTGATAGAAAAGAATTTTGTGAAGGGACCTGTTTTATTAAATGGATTTTTGTGAAGGGGCCTTAAATATGGCCCAAATTTTGCTTGGATCGACCCCTGAAGATGCGGTCTCAAAAGTGACACTCAATTAAAATTTTCAATATGTCCACAATAAAAATTGTGTAGTCCTTGCTTTCATAATTTCTGAGAAACTTGCATGAAATAGGGGAAAAAAAAAATGAAATAACAGGTCTAAAATTGGACATTTCTGCTGTTTTTGTAAAACTTTTTTTTTTTTTCCCATATGTCACAGATTCTCATAGTCAAGTAATCCTCTCTCATCTGTTCTAATGTCACATTTAAAAAAAAAAAATTGTTAAAGTTAATTTTGATTTCAACAACATGATTATTTTATTTTTAATGAAAAGTGACTCTCAATCAAAATTTTTTATAAAATGTATAAAACATAAAAATATTTTATTCTTAGCTTTTAAAATTTCTTCTTAGAAACTATACATAGAATAGGGAATAAAAAAACATGACAAAATTGGCAATTCCTGCTTTTTAAATGTATGAAACCTTTCTTTCCCTTATTTCACAGATTGTCATACTCAAATAATCCCCCTCATATGTTGTAATGTCACATTAAAAAAAAAAAAAAAATTATTTTGCCAACATGATTATTATTTTATTTTTTATGAAAAGTCACTCTCAATTAAAAGTTTACGTGTCTGTATAAAAATTTCGTATCCTTAGGTTTAATAATTTCTGAGAAACTGTACATGACATGTAGTGAATTAAAAATATTTATTATTTTTATAAGACAGGTCAACATGTTTAATTTTATGCAAAAAAAGTTGCATACTAAATTATAAACTACTGAAATAAATACTCTATAAAACCACCAAGATCTTGTATGTTTATACTTCACGTTTTGCAATAATAATAATAATAATAAAAGTCATAATATAACTTCTTTTCTGCTTGCAAACAAATGTGGTAGCAGAAGATTTGTGATACATATTCTAATCCTCCCTGCCCTCCCCTCTTTCCTGAAATGTGATGTGTAATTAATAAATGACCCATTATCATATTTGCCAACCTCCGGCTTTTTTTAAAGGAAAAAAAATGCATTTTTAATCTGAAAATTTGTTTAATTAAATGTGTTTTGCATTAAATATGATAGGCAATTGAAAAATACTTAATTCCATTCATTAAATAAATTTCTGGTTATAAGTATAATTTTTATGTTTTATGAAAGCTGGAAGTTGGCATGTTTGCATTATATACATTTTTTATTGCTATCTTCATTATGTTGTTTGCAGAATACCTCATAAATGCTAAAGAGGCTACTAAAAGGCATATATTGGGTGCAAGTATGTCACGTGATAAATTTTGTGCATTTCTATTATTTGAAATATTAGTTACTTTGTTTCATATTTGTGATGATGTTTTACCACACTTAATACGCCTGATTAAAGAAACGTTATAAGAAAAAATTGTAAATTCTGAATATTGAAATTTTTTTTAATTACAATACAATTAGAAAAACTCATAACTAAACATATTTAATTTTGTTTGAGTGCATCTTTTTTTTTTTTTTTTTTTTTTTTTTTTTTGTGTGTGTGTGTGTGTCAAAAATCTCTGAAAATTAATAAAATTATAAGTGTCAGAATTCAGCGAGTTTTGGTCATATGAAAATTATTTTTGTTTCATTTGTTTAAGAGTATGCAGAATTATTATTATTTTTTAAAAAAACTTATTGAAACTGAAATTTTTTAATTGTTACAAAATTTTGTTAATGTAAAATGGCTTCTAGAATGACAAAGAATAACATTTGAAACTATACTTAAAAAAAAAAAAAAATAACAATTCAGGAATTAGCTATTTGTCATTTAAAACAGGGGGACACTCTGTATTCTTTGGGATGTAGATACCAATCATTTGAGGTCAATATATAGTATGACACAAAATCATAATTCTATTTGAAATAATTTTATTTATTAGCATTTCTCTTAACAGAGGCAGCAGAGGGTTAACATAATTATCTTGGACCAATATATAAGTTTCCTATTGATGGAGATTAAGTATAAATTTCATTTTATCAAAATATCATTTCACTTCTTTTTATAACAATGCTGTGTGTAGTAATTTGTTTTTGGTAAATTATCTAATTAAAATAATTTGTAGCAGTATTAGTAAAAAGACTTTTTAATGTCCCCTTTTTATATAAATTGTAAAATAATCTGATACAGTTAAATTTCAAAATGTTTAACTTACTTTTCATGTATTGAAATATTTTGTACAACTTGCTGTGTTGAATATTATTATGCAAGTATCCTAGTTTCACACATATGAAAATTTAGATTTTCTTACTATACTGATTTTTGTAAAGTACAATTTCAGATACTTTTTTATAAATCTGTCTGTAATATACTGTTTTTCTATGTAATTGATTATTGACATACTGATTATTTTTTAACTGTAACCTTTGATTTTTTATTTAATTATTATTATTTTTTACCGATATGCTTTTTTGATGAATTTTTAATTAACTGCAGTTTTTAAGTAAATACTCTGCTTTAACAAAACGTGCATATATTATGTCAAAAGACTGTTCAAAAACTTTTCGTATGTCTCATTCATTGTTGTGTGTTTCATATGTGCCTTGAAAAGCTGATGTTGTCATCAGACATTGTATATAATGTTATGGATTATTCATTTCTTTTGTTTTTAATATTTTATAATGTTGTGGAAATATTAAAAAAAATATATGTTCTGTTATTTTCTTTAGACATATCATTAAAATATAAGAAAATTACTTGTGTTTTTGGAGTTTTTTCTCATATGGTATTGTTATTTTGATAGATTATTTTTTATACTTTTTGATGTAGTTAACAACTATTCTTTCATTTTGTACTTTGTTTTTGTCAAAATGCACAGACTGTGAAAAAAATTAAAAACATTACAGAAGCAAACTTAATATTGTTCTCTATTGAAAATATAATTGAAAACATTTTTTTGTATGCTTATTTAATGCTGCTATATTTTCTAGACAAATCTACAAAGTACCTGAAAATGATCTGTGCTTTAGTAGTTTTCTCAGGCAGTATTTATTATTGTGATGACCAGATTACTTTTTATCTACATTAAAAAGTATAAAAAAATTCTTTTTTGTCTGCACTACTTCAGTTTTTGTTAAACTGAACAGATTAGAAAAAGTTAGAAAATGTCATGGATGCAGGCTTTTAACATTGTTCTTTATCAAAATATAATAATTGAAATCATACATTTCTGTATGGGAATAATTTAACATTTTTAATCTATTATAGATAGATTTTCTTATTACACTAGGGGCTCTGCAATGTACAAGCTATGCTTGCCAACTCCGGTACAGACTTCTCTCTGGCATTTGTATAGAATGTATTTTAAATCTTAATTACCCACTTTGACAAACATCATTGGGGAAACACCTCATGGGGCACACTTTGCTTTTTTTAAAACACACTGCCTTTTATTTTGAGATATAGGTTTTATATGCTTCATAAATTTGACTTTCTTATTGACATTTGGATAGAAACCCCATCCAGATAACAGGGATGAGATTCTTCCGACTTTTATCGAAATTTCCGACTTTTCGTAAATTTTTGAGAAATTTTTTTATTTTTATATGTAAAAAAAAAAAGAAGAAAAATGAATTTTGCCGTTTTTTTCGTTCTGGCAGCGGAAAAATGCGCCAAACAAGACATATTGCGCTAGAATTGCATCGCATTTTCTCCGCGACTCTGACGAAATTCGCATTTTTTCCACGATCTTTTGGCGAAATTCGCATTTTTCTGCGATCTTTTGACAAAATTCATATTTTTTCTGCAATTTTTTGACAAAATTCGTGTTTTTTTTCTGCGATTTTTTGACAAAATTTGATGTCCATTACAAAGCCTCTGTTCTCATCATTGTCACCATTTTATTATGCTTTATCCTACTTTCATCTTTATTTCATCTCTTTATTTATTTTAACAAAATACTTTATTTTATTAAAACATTCTTATCTTTCTTTCTTTAGTCTCTTCCCTTTTTTTCCCTCTTCCCTTTTTCATTCGTGCCTTTTTCATTTCATTTTCATGGTTACGCCTTCACGTGCTTCTTCCTGGAAGCCGGTTGGGAGTCTAACAGACATGTGTGGTTGCCTTATTTCGGTTCATCCATTTCGAATAAATCGCCATGCTCTGAAGTCATTCTTGGCCAGTTGTATTTTCTCTGTTCTGGGAAGGTGGAAATCGTTTTTACAATCCTTCATCATATTATCATCTGTTTAAATAGTTTTGCTCATCTGCTTTTATGATTACGATAATCCTTCTTCAACTGTAACTTACTTTAGAGGAGAGTCATCTTGTTTTGAGTGTTTGTTTTTTCGGAAGACTGAAATGGCGTTTCGTTTAAAGTTGCCTTTGTAGTATACAAGACACAATGTTGACGTAGCAGTTTTTCCTGAAATTACCTTTCTACCTTTTTGATGATGTCGTCCTCGGAATAAATGTTTTTCATCGTGAAGCTCGGGCATTTTTAAAGTTAAGTAGTGTCAACCCTTTTCAGAATATTTTCGACTGTTTTTCAATGGTTTCTTCGTAAGAGAATAGAGACGTTTATTTGTCGAATACGAATTGACTTTTTGTGTCGAGTCTTCAAAAGGACATACTTACGTTTTTCAAGCCCTCGCTACACTATTGGGAATATAAGGATGTTGTAATTTATGTCATGTAGTCATTTTATATTTCAAAGTAAATGCTTTTACTATTTGCTATGATGTTTGTAATTAAAGTTTCAGATAAGTCTTTTCCATCTTTACATTTGTTGATAAGCTGATATTTAAGAGATGTTATAATTTGTTTCTACATTAATGTCTTTTAAGTTTTAATAAATTATTTGTGTTTTTAAAATATCTGTTATTATTTTCCACCGTATTATTTTTGGAATTGTATTTTACTTTTCAGATGTTAAAGTTTATCCAGCTTAACGTAACTTTCAATAATCATTTTTCTTTGGGGTTTAAACCAGCATTACGCTCCATTGCATATTTAATATTCTCTGCTACCCACTTTAACCCCTAAGCACTATTTTATAGTGCTTATCAAAAGGTTATGGGCACTTAGTGATTGAATTAATTGTTTTGAAATTTAGAGCTTTAACTTTATCCAAAAATTCAAATTTTTTTGCAGAGTTTGCCTGAAGCGTGCTGGTATTGTTTACAATTTATTTTAAAAGCTATGTTTTTTTTAAAGTAAAGTTAATATAAGTAAAGGTAATATAATATGAAGTAAGATTTAAAGTTAAAAATTTAAAAATTTTTTTTGGCTTTTCCCGATGTTTTCGTCGGGGGGGCCGTAATTCTTAGTGAACTCTTAATGCTTTAAATAAAGTTTCTCTTAAAATTTTAAGCTGTTTAATTATAATTAATGGTAAATTAAACAAAAATGAATTGCTTACGCTTAATATTCATGGCATTTAGTTATTTTTCATTGCATTTTTTAAAGATTTTTTGAATTTGAAACTTTCCTTCTGAATATTTTTTTTTGAGGAAGTTCAATTTGAAGTAAAGCAGTGTATTTTTATATGTAAATTTGATATTTGTGATGAAGTATAATTGTATTTATGGTCAGCGTTCTTCTACAAGGTTATATGGAAGTCATTTAAGTGGCATGTGATATATAAAATATTAGCTTGTGTACTCCATGCTTGTAATGAGTTTTTTTTATTGAAGGGAGCGTGCTGGAGCCCTCCTTTTGGAGTTAAGGACTTTCAATTTGTTTGATATCTTAAGTTTAAACTGCTGACTTTTACAATTTTTAAAATGATGATTTTCCATTGGGTCTACGGACGCCTTCCCGGTGATTTTTACAAAGTTGTTATCCGGTCATTGTTTTTAAAGTTGATCTACATTTGTCTCAGGTATTGCCATTACCCCATCATTTTATTTCTCCCATATATTTATATTGTTGTGTTATCTTGTTTTATATTTGCATATGTCTAATAAATTAAAATGGTAATTGGTAAAGAGCTGTGGAGTATTTTGTCCAAAAATCTGGTGTTGAAATTATATAATTGAATTTGGAGGAATGTAGTAATATATGCAGTCTAGCTGTTTAAGCGAGTTTAAATCAGTTGGGTTTAATCTAGAGTTGATAAAATCCGAGTTTAACTTCTGTTGTAATGTTAAATATTGATACATTTTTAGGATAAAAGCTTTTGGTTTGAAAATTAAGGGCTTTTAAGATTTAAATTTTCTTAAATTAAATTGGGGGATTCTCTTTGAGACTTTTAATATTGATCTTATTTAAATTAAATTTAAAAAGTTTAACTGAAGATTGTTTGATTGGAGATTTAAATAGATGGTATAAGTTCTTTTTATTTTGCAGAGGTTAAATATAAGCGATATTTTTTTTTTTTTTTGTTATAATGAAAAAGCATTGAAATAGAATTTTACTATGAGATTAATCATTCAAAAGGCCTTTAATTTGTTTTGGAAGTTTGAGAAAAACAATTCTGTTTTTGAGGTATACTCATTGCCCAAAATGAAAGTGGCTTTAATGAATTGAATTCCTTTCATTTGTTTCTTGGTATCTGGAACACCACCCTTTCTCTGTGTATGAATCACTCTAGGTACCTAGAGGACTACTGTAAGGTGTGTGAGTGAGTCCTTTATTCACCCTAGTGGTGGATATGTTACGAATGAATTTGACTATAAGAGCCGTTGTGCTGTCATTTGTTTCTAGATGCCAGGAATGGAATCTTTAAATGTTTAACAGTTTTAAAATAATTAAATTTTGGCCTATAAATTTAAATTTTTGGCTTTGCTATTTAATAGTTTTATCTTTATTGATTTTAACTGTGTAATTAATAATGTATTTGTATTCGGCCATTGTCTAATTTTTTAGATGTATCTGTAGAGGATATCCAGATACTGTGTTAGTGGGTTGTTTAAACAACCAGGTGGTCGAGTTCATTACGTACTTTCAATTTTTAAGGTTTAATCCTAGTTTTTCAAGAGAATTTCTCCAATTGCTCCACTATATTGATGTGTTAATTATATGTTTAAATTAATCAGCTGTTAATATACATGAATTTTCTCTCTAGTCCTTGATATGGCCAAACATTTTTTAGTTTTGGATAATTTTTTTTTACCTATGTTTAAAGTATAAATTTTTAAAATGTTCATTCTATGGAGTTCTATTTTGGAGTAATTGTTTTAATGCATTTATAACAGTGGCAGCATCAATTTTCATTGAGTTTAAGATGTGTTACTTACTTTATTGCAAATATTTCTCCTTTTCTATGAGTTCTGTTAGTGTGAACATTATACATATATTCTTTTGTTTTATTTAAATGAAAAGAAAAGGTTTATCTATTACACTTATTGCACTCATTAATACTTTTCAATAAGGTTTTAAGCCAGTTTAATGTCCATGAGTTTCTCATGTTTTAAGTTTCTCTCGTAGTTTGCTATACATGGTATAGTTTTTCACATTAAGTGTGTTGAGGGGGGGAAACATTAACTGGCAACCTATTTTTGAAATGTTCTTTACAGTTTTATATGATCTTAAGTGAGAGTATAGATCTTTTACTGCTGTGAGTAATGAAGTTAATGTGTAAAAATATTTTACTTTAAAATTTTTTTTTTTAGTATTATTAATGGATAAAATGTTATATATTTGTTTTTGCGTTCATCATTTTAATTATATATGTATTTATGATTTTATATGTTAAAAATATTAAGTTTTGGCCATTCATGATGAATTATGGGATTGAACATGTGGTTTGGGACGTTTGCTCTGCAGTTTTTAAAAGAAAAAAAAACAGGTTTTACATAAGTGGTACTAAGATACCTGGTTAATCTATCCTTAAAATTGATTTGAAGTTTTAAATAATGTTCTTCTAGACGTAAATTGGGAGTTTGAAAGTTTTGAGATAGAGCAGCAGATTTAACTTAATGTTCAGAAAAAGTTGGCTGGTTAAAGGTTGGTTAAAATTTTTTTTTTTAAGTTGTTGGATGAATTTGAGTCATACTTGACCAAAAATTGTAAGGTTAAGTAGAAGTTGGCTTGTTTAATTCCAGCATAGGATCTTAACTTGGTAGAGGAGATATCTGACCTTTTAACTTATATGGCCATTGCTGTTTCCTGAAGTGGATATAGGAATTGGAGATTAAGATTTGAAGAACTATTAAGCTGTCTATTTCTCAATTTAAACTTATCTCCCTGGATTATCTTATTAGATAATTGGTAAATTTTTGACAAATATTGGTGGTTTCTTTTAAAAGAGTGAAAAAAAATGGAAGTATTCATATATTTATATATATCCCCTTGTTAAACTTTTGGATGTGGAATCTTTTAAGATGTTGGGTTTCGGTGATGGAGAGGGGGCCCCGCCATTATTGGAACTTGACTGATAACCTTTAAATTAAAATGGTTATTTTCCTGCCTGTTGGTAGATAGAATAAGTGCATGACTTTTTGCAATTTTCTGGCTATTCCTTTCTGGAAAAGAAATGTTTTGCTTCCTAGTTGATGATGATATGGTTTAAAGATAAATTCGTGCATGCTGCTTACATCTACGTTGATGTTTATTGTGAGAGAATGACTTTAGTAAGCCATAATGTTGTTTGAAGATGTTGGCATCCCCGGGTTGAAAGTTTAGTGTCCGGATGACTCTTGACCTTGGGATCTCAGTATTCATGTAAGATGTATATGTGTAATGTACCAATACAATATTTTTATTTCTTTTCTCGACTTTGAGAATTTAGATTAATTTTTGTATTGTCCCGCGTATCTGGTTTCCTAGATGTTGTTGCAGCTGGAATAAAGTTGATAGAGGAAATTTTTTTTTAATGCCTTTCTGTTTAGAGTAACCTTCATCCATAAGACTAGGAATTGCAGCTCTGTCAGCCAGTATGTAAATTGTTTTATGATATGTCATGTTGCACAGTTTGATTAGAATTAAAGAGGGGGGGTGCTTTTAATTAAGGAATACCATCATTGTATTGTCATGTTTTGAATTTATCTTGTTAAAAGTAGATGAATATGAAGATTGAATTATTGATCCAAGTTATATTAATGAACTTTATGAACTAATGAATTTAATGAACTTTAATTGTTTTTAAACTTGGTTTCCTGGTGCAATAATATGATAAATTAATAGTTGTTAAAATTGTTGAATCTATTTTATCTGTTGAAGTTATTTATTTATCTGATTGTTGAATTATTTATATAACCGATATCTTTAAATTGTAAATTTTTGGGGGAAATGTAATCTTTTAAGATGGGGGGAAATTTTTTATGGTTATGTCTGAATTCAAGTTGATCTGTAATTCAGTTGAGATCATGCTTTTAAAGTAGTCAACAGGTGTATACATTATTTTTTAAGGAAATATCAAGTATGTAAATGCAATTTTTTTTTACTTTATACATTGATTGGGATAGCATACTTGTGTGTTGTATATTTATGTCTTTAATAGTTTTTTTGTAAACCATTAGTGTTCCGGGGCTCACCTTTTTTTTTACAGTTTAACTATTTTTTTTAGTTCTTCATGCTTATTTCTAGTGATCGTAGGTAGCTATTTTTAGATTGCAAGAATTTAGGATCTTTTTGGGGGTGTCTAGTCCTTTGGATGTTCAGACTTTTAGTGTCTGTGTGCAGTCTTTTAGAACTGCTGGTTATTTTCCTTTGGGCATAACCCTTCATGGTGTACAATTGATGAGAGGGGGGGCATTTGATGTCCATTACAAAGCCTCTGTTCTCATCATTGTCACCATTTTATTATGCTTTATCCTACTTTCATCTTTATTTCATCTCTTTATTTATTTTAACAAAATACTTTATTTTATTAAAACATTCTTATCTTTCTTTCTTTAGTCTCTTCCCTTTTTTTCCCTCTTCCCTTTTTCATTCGTGCCTTTTTCATTTCATTTTCATGGTTACGCCTTCACGTGCTTCTTCCTGGAAGCCGGTTGGGAGTCTAACAGACATGCGTGGTTGCCTTATTTCGGTTCATCCATTTCGAATAAATCGCCATGCTCTGAAGTCATTCTTGGCCAGTTGTATTTTCTCTGTTCTGGGAAGGTGGAAATCGTTTTTACAATCCTTCATCATATTATCATCTGTTTAAATAGTTTTGCTCATCTGCTTTTATGATTACGATAATCCTTCTTCAACTGTAACTTACTTTAGAGGAGAGTCATCTTGTTTTGAGTGTTTGTTTTTTCAGAAGACTGAAATGGCGTTTCGTTTAAAGTTGCCTTTGTAGTATACAAGACACAATGTTGACGTAGCAGTTTTTCCTGAAATTACCTTTCTACCTTTTTGATGATGTCGTCCTCGGAATAAATGTTTTTCATCGTGAAGCTCGGGCATTTTTAAAGTTAAGTAGTGTCAACCCTTTTCGGAATATTTTCGACTGTTTTTCAATGGTTTCTTCATAAGAGAATAGAGACGTTTATTTGTCGAATACGAATTGACTTTTTGTGTCGAGTCTTCAAAAGGACATACTTACGTTTTTCAAGCCCTCGCTACACTATTGGGAATATAAGGATGTCGTAATTTATGTCATGTAGTCATTTTATATTTCAAAGTAAATGCTTTTACTATTTGCTATGATGTTTGTAATTAAAGTTTCAGATAAGTCTTTTCCATCTTTACATTTGTTGATAAGCTGATATTTAAGAGATGTTATAATTTGTTTCTACATTAATGTCTTTTAAGTTTTAATAAATTATTTGTGTTTTTAAAATATCTGTTATTATTTTCCACCGTATTATTTTTGGAATTGTATTTTACTTTTCAGATGTTAAAGTTTATCCAGCTTAACGTAACTTTCAATAATCATTTTTCTTTGGGGTTTAAACCAGCATTACGCTCCATTGCATATTTAATATTCTCTGCTACCCACTTTAACCCCTAAGCACTATTTTATAGTGCTTATCAAAATTCACATTTTTTCTGCGATTTTTTGAGAAAATTCTCGTTTTTTCCGCGATCTTTTGATGGACCATTTGACGAAATCCACATTTTTTTTCGAGCCCTTTGACAAAATTTGTGTTTTTTGCCTGTTTTGTGCAAAATATGATTTTGCGCAGTCTTTTAGTTTTTTACCAAATTTTAGCTTACACGTATTTTCAGACTTTTTGTTCTTTACCCACTCTCATGCCTGAGATAACTTTTTTTACTTTGCTTTACTGGATTTCTAATTTACATTGTTTCCTACCCTTGTTTGACGACTACATCTGGATGGGTCCATCTACATCCAGGTAGCTTTTCTATTTCCACTTTAACTCATATAATTATTATTTTTTTTTAATGTCATTTGCTTAACTCACTGTTTTTGTGTAATTCTTTGTGTGGCGCAGCATGTCCTTAAAGGGATTTTGCACCCTAAAACCCAATGCAACCAACCAACCAACCTGTACAGACTTCAGAGGCTTTAAACACACACTAATTTATTCTGTTTGAAAAATAGTACATAATTATAAAAGATTGAATGATATTATCACGACCACAACAATCTTCTGTCATCAGTTTGCCATTTAATTGGATGATTTTGCATTCCCAAGGCTGCATCTACCAATGTTATGACAGTGGAAGCTGTTTTCACGATTAAGATCAATTACACATTTGAAAATCAGTTTGTATAAAATGATCAACTAAAAAATGTTACTGTCTTCCGGACTTTTATAACATTTACAAGAAAAGTTTTTGTTTTAGATGCTATAATAAAATTGTTTTAAATGCCCATTTAAAATCCTGAATTAAATCTCTATTCCGATAATGAAATTTTGAATTAAAAAAAAAATTAGGAAAAACCCCCTTAAAAAATTAGACAAATTAAATTGGACTTGCTTACCACAATCTAGTCAATTATATGGCTGTAAACAATAGTTAAATTGCTATGCATAGTTGTTAATCCTATAAAACTTATTTAACTGAACTGTCTTGATTAAATTTAACATTAGATAGCACTTAAAATAATTAAAATAAAAATAATAAAACTTTGTAATAAATCACCATAAAATTAAAACAAAACACAGGACGCGTTTCGAGCTAAAAACATAACAGCCCGTCATCAGCTACAGCAAACACGTGTCCGCAAATGAACAAGGTAAAAAATGAACTGAAGGTAAAGAATGTTGCAAAGAATGCGACAGATGGCGCTAGCTGAAATAGGAACATGCAGAAGAGAAAGGTGTTGCCAAAAAGATAGAAGAGAAATTGATAGGGAAAAAATGGAAATAAAAGAAATAAACAAAATAAAAATAAAATAAAAGAAGTTAATTAAAAAATATAAATAATAATAATAAATAAAGAAATGTAAAAAAAAAAAAAAACCCAAAAGATCCCCCCCCCCTTTTTTTTTTTTTTTTTTTTTTTTTTTACATTTCTTTATTTATTATTTATATTTATATTTTTTAATTAACTTCTTTTATTTTATTTTAATTTTGTTTATTTCTTTTATTTCCATTTTTTCCCTATCAATTTCTCTTCTATCTTTTTGGCAACACCTTTCTCTTCTGCATGTTCCTATTTCAGCTAGCACCATCTGTCGCATTCTTTGCAACATTCTTGACCTTGTTCGCTTGCGGACACGTGTTTGCTGTAGCTGATGACGGGCTGTTATGTTTTTAGCTTGAAACGCGTCCTGTGTATTGTTTTATTTTATGGTGATTTTTTACAAAGTTTTATTATTTTAATTGCTTCAAATCGCCAGTTTTCGGTGCTGTTTCGCAGCATTTAAAATAATGGGGGGGGGGGGGGGGCAGGGAACTAAAATCCACTGCCGGCACTAATTATGTGTTTTTCTTTGCGATCTTTTGACGAAATTTGCCGTTTTTCTCGATCTTTTGACGAAAATTGTCGTTTTTTCTCGATCTTTTGATGAAATTTGCCGTTTTTTCGCGATTTTTTGACGAAATCTGCTGTTTTTTCGCGATCTTATGAGGAAATTTCTCGTTTTTTTTTCACGATCTTTTGATGAAATTTGCCGTTTTTTCGCGATCCTTTGGCAAAAATGAGCTTTTTTTCGCAATCCTTTACGAAATTTGCTTTTTTTCCTCGATTCTTTGACGAACTTCATGTTTTTTTCCCGCGATTCTGTGACAGAAATTTGCGTTTTTTCGGCGCCCCTGGGACGAAATTCACCTTTTTCCCGGGATCTTTTGACGAAATTCGCGTTTTTACAGCAATCCTTTGGCAGAAATTTGCGTTTTTCGTGATCTTTTGACGAAATTCCGCAAATTTAATTCTGATCTTTTAACATAAATTTTGTTTGTTTCGTGACCCTTTGACAGTAATCTGCGTTTTTGCGCGATCCTTTGACAGAAATTTGCGTTTTTTCGCGATCGTTTTACAGAAATTTGCATTTTTTCCGCGATTGTCTGACTAAATTCGTGTTTTTTCCTCGATCCTTTCATGAAATTCAAGTTTCTTCCTCATTCTTGTGACAGAAATTTGCGTTTTTCTCGCGCCCCTGGAACGAAATTCACGTTTTTTTTAAGGATTTTTGGATAAAATTCAAGTTTGTACAGCTATCCTTTGGCAGAAATTTACGTTTTTCGAGATCTTTTGACGAAATGCCACGTTCTTTCTGCAATCCTTTGACATAAATTTGTGTTTTTTCGCGATCCTTTGACATAAATTTCCGTTTTTTCGCGATCGTTTGACTAAATTTGCGTTTTCCCCACAATCGTTTGACTAAATTCGCGTTCTTTCCGCGATCCTTTGACGAAATTCGTGTTTTTTCCGCGATCCTGTGACAGAAATTTGCATTTTTTTCACAACCCTGGAACGAAATGCATGTTTTTTTTCCGGGCTCTTTTGACGAAATTCGCGTTTTTATAGCGACCCTTTGGCTATAAATTACCGATTTTTTATGCGAATGATTGTCGAAATTGATATTTTTCGGCGACCATTTGTCGAATTCGCGATATTTTTTGTCAGAATTTTCTCTTTTTTTAAGGAAATACTTTTTTTCTTCTTCAAGTTGGTAAATTTATCTGCAAGGTCCAAAATAAATCTGCGACGCACGTCGCGCGTCACGCACTTTCTCTCTGCTACCGGGCCGATAAGTGGTCTCGAAAATTGCATTTTCAGAAAGTTATGCTGCTGTATAATCAGGAAATATTATTTTAACAGAAAATTTTTATCGATTCTCAAACTTCATAATATAGGGCTTTAAAATGCACCAGGTCTCAATGCTAGGTGCGAGCAACACCAAAAGTGGTTCCCTTGTAAGTTGCAGCTTTGGACCTCATGTTTGGGAGGTTGTTACAAGTTTTACCGATATTAAATCATGCATTAAATTTTTCTTTAATAAAGACTTTTTTAATTGCAACTCTTAAGTTCCAGTAATAGAAAGTTAGATTTTAAAAGAATTTATGCTAAATAACATTTATGTAGAGACATCTATCATTAGTAATGTACTTACACTAAATTTTTTAAATTATTGCTCATAGATGGCCTTTAGTTACATTACTTCCTGAAAAACGAAATAACAGTAAAATTTATTATCACTGAAGAAGAAATGTTAAGCAAAGCACACTTAACATTATATGTGCGTAACTTTGTAAGATGAGGCTACAGCCTATATCAGTGATCTGTTTTTTCAGTGCTATTTTCTACTTCAAACTTATACTTTCCACAGTATTAATATAGTGGATAGCAATGCCAAACATTCAAGTATCTCTCTACAGTATGGAACCATTTATCCGGAAACCAGTTAACTGGAAAACCAGTTATCCGGAATGATATTTCTGATACACTGATTTCAGAATTTTTGCAGAAAAAGGTGTCATACACTGCCAGTTTGACATAGGCTTTGCTTGAAACAATTGTATAATTTGATTAAAACATATTTAGTTGTATTTTAGATGTTTTAATATTTGTTCCTAAGGGATTCTCATAAATTACCTTCTTTTAAACTCTGGTTAACTTTTGATCTTTCTTGCATTGATTTTTAATACAAGTAATCTAATAATTTAATATCAAAAATAATGTCACAACCACACATATTCCACAAAACTTATCAAATGGATGCCACTTTAATGCACAACCAGAAAAACCAGTTATCCGGAATACATCTGACCCCAAGCATTCCGGATAAATGGTTCTGTACTGTATTCTAAAAAAAAGTAACTACCGCTGTCTCCTCCGGTCACAATTTTTTGTGACCGGAGGTCTTTCTTCGTTAATATTAAGAAAAATATTTCATTAATTAGTCATATTTCATAATAGTTCATTAACATTTCATATAACATTCAAAAATATGAAAATCGGTGGTATTATACAGAAGTGTTTGATAAACACGCTGATGCAAACAGTTTTCAAATTGAAGAATTATTTTAAGAGATATTTAATGCTAAAGTTGGACAAAATCGTTCCACTAAAAAAGTTTTATAGCAGCAAAAACTATACATGTGAATTTAATCAATTTTAGATCATTTTATACATTTGAAGTTCCCGGTGTGCAGACTATATTTCTTTTTTTTTAATTTGACTCATTTTTTGAGGTTTTATTTTATTTTAAATTCAAATTTTCAGCATTTCAAGAGATATTTTTTACATATTTTAGAAAATGGTATTAATTTAAACTGTTGCCATTTGTTATAAACAGCACAAACAATAATGTTTGCTTCAAATTAAAAATTTATTTACATGTGACTATTATAAACCAGGGATATGTTTAGGAAAATTTTAGGTCCTTTAAAGGACCCTTCACTATTTTTTTTTATGCCCAAACAGGACCCTTCACAAAACATTTTATCCTAAAACAAGACCCTTCACAAAATTATGTGTCTCTTAAATAGACCTTTCACAGAGTTTTTTCACCTTCAAATTAAACTTTTCACAAATTAGTCATTTAAAAATAAAATCTGACCTGTAAATAAGCAGTTTAATTCACCAAAAAGCATATTACTTAGCTTTTTATATATGAATGATAGAATATGAAGACATCGATAATTTAAAATTCACAAAATTATGACTAAAATTTTCACAAAAATAAAAAAAAACTTCACAAAATCAGGACCTTGTGAGAAAAGTCTGGACAGACCCCTGTAAACAGAAAAAAACATTTGGAATTAGGATTAAATAATTATGTATAAAAAGCAGGAACTTATTAAAAATTACATCATAAAAACCATATTTGCACGTGAATTTTAAAAGAGAAAGTATATTGTAAAATAATAAATTCATTAACATGCATTAGAAGTCCTAAGTAGGAGAAATTACGTCACATTACAGTTATTACATAAATTGAACACAAAATAATATTGCAAAACAGTTTAAATTTAGAAATTGCGCTAGACATTTATTTGATATTTTGAGAAGATCTTTTCAACTATTTTTGTTAGGACAGTGCAAATAATATTTCATTTCTAACAAAATTATTTTCACGTGAATATTAAAAAGAGAAAGAATAGTTTGCTCAAAATTACGTCAGATTAAAAATGATTATAGTAAAACCTCTTTTATCCGAAACTCTTTTAACCGAAACTTTCGATTAATCGAAATCCATTTTTGAAGCTTTTTTTTTTTTTTTCTACTGTCACATTCCTTGTGTGAAAAAATCCATTTTAAAAACTTTTTTTTTATTAACTACAATATTCCTTGTGTGTATGCGATCCTTTCCGAACTACGAGTACATATAAATATTTTCGATCCCCTTTCTTAGAGTTCCTTTTAATTTAACTTGAGCTCCCGTAAGCTGCGGAGTGGAACGAAGAAAACGAACAAATTACCAATTCTGAAGCTTTTGAATGTTTTTCAAAAGGTTTGGCATGGCTGGAGCAGCAGAAAGACTGTGATGCTGGTGAACTAATAATATTAAAAAACTCCATGATAGAGCTTCAAAGCAAAGGCAATCGAAACCGCGATAAACAAAACATTTTTTCAAACCCTTGTGATATATGTAAAAGGTACTTAATTTCAAAATTAAAATTCAGGTAATTTATTCTTGTTTCTATTTTGCTGTTGCTTTGTTTTTATTAAGCACTTGTTACCATAATACGAAATAATATTGCATATATGTCACCTTAATCTTTAAAATTGAAGCATTCTCGATTATCCGAAAATTTCGATTTTCCGAAAGTGGGTTGGTCCCAATTACTTTGGATAATTTAGATTCTACTGTAATTTAAAATGTGTTATTTAAAAAAATTTTCTATTCGCTTTGTTAAAAAATACCGGGAGACAAAGACTCTGTTTACTTAATTCCTTTTATATTAGCTTATTTTGAAATGCTTAACTGATTTTACTTAATCAAAGACGAAAACAGCGATTGTATTTTTGGTACTATTTAGTTATCCCGTCGACCAAAAATCTATCACCAAACTATAAGATTAATGTTATACTAATTTATTTGTTCTTTCATTATTTAAAATAAAAAATATGTCCATTTGTATAATTTGGTGAAATTGGTCGACGGGATAATCAAGTAGTACCACAGCTGATTTGGCCTTAAAATTCCCCAATCAAAGAGAAATGAATAGAAATCCGTTTATAGGGCGATCGCCACTGTTTTTTAAATTACTATGGGGCTCGACCCCCTACGAGCTATGCTCGCCAACCTCCTCTAACCATAACCCTCGTCAACCGCAGTCTCTAAAAGCACGCTAATTTGATCGGCTTTAAAAAGATTTTGGAAGATTGAATAATAATTTTTTAAAAATCCCTGTCAGCTTGGCCTACAGGTGGAGGTAGATATCAAAGTTAAGTACTAAATTCACCAACAAAACTTAAATCAAGATTAGAGATAAACCCAGTTTCTTCACTGAGAATGAGGAAAAATCAGCTGCTGTTAAAAGATACAATGACTATTTTCATCTTTGATTAAATAAAATCAGTTAAACATTTCAAAATAAGCTAATATAAAATGAATTGAGTAAACAGAGTCTTTGTCTCCTGGTATTTTTTAACAAAGCAAAAAGAAAGTACTTTTAAATAAGACATTTTAAATGTATCGTTTTTAATCTGACATAATTTTCACCAAACTTTTCTTTCTCTTTTTAATATTCACGTGAAAATACTTTTGATAAAAATGAAATATTATTTGCGCTGTTCTAACAAAAATAGTTGAAAAGATCATCTCAAAATATCAAGTAAATGTCTCGCACAATTTTTTAATTTAAACTGTTTTGCAATATTATTTTTTGTTCATATTACGTAATGTGTAATGTGACGTAAATATGACATAAGTTCTCCAATTTAAGACATCTAACGCATGTTAATGAATTTATTATTTTACAATATCCTTACTCTTTTAAAATTCACGTGTAAATATAGTTTTTATGAAGTAATTTTCAATAAGTTCCTGCTTTTATACATAACTTATTAATTCTAATTTGAAAGTTTTTTTCCTGTTTATAATAGTCACTTTTAAATAAATTTTTAATTTGAATTAAACGTTATTGTTTGCACTGTTTATACAGTTGGTAACAGTTTAAATTAATACCATTTTCTAAAATAAGTAAAAAATATATCTCGAAATGCTGAAAATTTGAATTTAAAATAGAAATAAAACCTCAAAAAATGAGTCAAATTAAAAAAGCAAATGGCATCTGCACACCGGGAAATTCTAATGTATAAAATGATCTAAAAATGAATCAATTCCCATGTATAGTTTTTGCTCCTATAAAACTTTTTTAATGGAACGATTTTGTCCAACTTTAGCATTAAATATCTCTTAAAATAATTCTTCGATTTGAAAACTGTCTGCATCAGTTAGTTTATCAAACATTTCTCTATAATACCGCCGATTTTCATATTTTTGTATGCAATATTTTTCTTAATATTAATGGAGAAAGACCTCTTGTCACAAAAAATTCAAAACCGGCAGCGGCAGTGACAGCGTAAGTTACTTTTTTTTAGAATAGAGATAATTCAATCTTCCGAAATCTTTTTAAAGCTAATCATCAAATTATCGTGCTTTTAGAGTCTGCGGTGTCTGAACGGGGGTTGACAAGCGTAGCTCTTAGGGGGCAGAGCCCCCTAAAGTATGTTAAAAAAACAGCAAGTTTCAGAAGTAGCAATATTTTCAAATTACTGTAATCCTCCAAAAATTGAATACAAATTTGAGAAGCTTGAAGATCTTTCGGAGATCACATGACTATTTTTCCTGATGAAGAGAACTGTTATATTACTCCTCCAAAAACTAGTTGCTTTTTAAAAGAGACACAGGATTTCCACTGTCATTATAAAATGCTTAATGCGGTTCTCAAATTCCTTGCTTGCCAAACTCGAAACTTTGACTCATTTTCCGAAAGTAAAAGCATGCAATTGGAAAGCTTGACTATTGTTTCGATTTGAAATTGAATGGTGTTTTCCATTTTTTGATTAAAAAAAAAAAAAAATTACCTATTGAGTTATAAGCAATTCTTGCTCCATGATGACAGGTTTTCTCCTTTTCGCTGTCATGTCTGGAAAATCGGTTCGAAATGCCAACTTTGAGAGTATTTTCTGAAAGAACTTTTTGTGTTTACCAAAAAATGGAAAATGTCTTTCAATTACACACTTTCTGAATAACAACACCTACCAATTTCATGACCCCCCCCCCCCCCCCCAAAAAAAAAAGAAAAAAAAAGCATCAGAAAATAGCCACTTTGAATTTGAGAATAGACTTAAAAATGATTATTTTTTCTCATTTCATTTCTAAGATTTTTTATCAATGATCTGCGAGTCTTTATTTTGCCTTGAAAATGGAATGGACCTTTTAAGGGGACTGAACACTCAGCTTCGGAATATTCCTCCGTAATGTTAAGTGTATGCACTTTTGATGCCTTCGTATATTTAAAATATCTTCTCAGGAAATTCATATTTTTAACATTTTTTTTCTGTGTACTCTTCTTAAAGGGTGTCTCTTTTTTTCTTAGTTTTCAAAATATTTCTAAAATCTATGCTGAATTTAATATTTTATATGTTAAAAGCAGGCGAACTGGGAGTAAGATTTTAATACTTTATATAAAATTAAGTGTATACTTCAGAAATATTTTGAAAATTAAGAAAAAGAGAGACATCTTTTAGGAAGTGTACACAAAAAATAAAAGTTAAAAATATTAATTTCCTGAGGAAATATTTTATGTATACGAATGTATCCAATGCCCATAGACTTTACATTATTGAGGGGAAATCGGAAACAGAGTGACCCAGCTCCCTTAAGGGATGCAATTTCCTTCATTTTATTTTACCTTTTGCTAGTAACAGGCAAAAAGTATCTGTTGATAAATCTCTGTTTAATGACATTTCTGAACTTTTAATCTTGAAATCCATAAGAAAGACTTAGACCTTTTTCATATTCAGTACTAAAAGTCAGAACTTTATTATTTTGTTGTATTAAGTTCTTTAAGGGGACAGTTTTACCTCACAATTGATCAAAAAATCGATTTCTGTTTTTAAATATTAAATGGAAGCCTGTTTAATTATGAATATTTTGACACCTCATTTTTAACCATATGGCAATTATATCGCGAGATATTGTAAATTTTGTTAATACATTGTGCAATTCCTCACACAAATGAAAACTTTAAAGTCATGGCCAATTTTTTTCTTCCTATTCTGACCAGAAAATCAGAGTTCTAACTTTTTATGGCTGCTCTTTCATCTTCACCTAACACTTCATTTATAATGGCTGTTTCATAATAATAGAAGCCATCAGCCCATCAGAAGAAAATGATCCATTCCAAAAGTATAATCCTTCATTTGGTGTCCCTTCGTTCTGGCGCCCGGGGCACAGGCCACCTCTGCCCCCCCCCCCCCTCCTTAGTTTTGCCCGTGCCTAGACCAGCTACACCATACAATGCCTGTTCGTAAACAGGGCATATGCTGTGTAACAGTTTTGTCCAACTTATCACTTAGCAGATGGCGAACAATGAATGGCACAATTTTTCAAATGGTTCAAAATTCAAATCATGCAACAATATTATCTCACCATAAGTAGTGATATCATATACGCATTTCTTATCAGCGGTAGCTGTTTATGGCATTTTTTTGGTTCATAATATGTACCACTATTTTTTAATAGTAATATTAGCTTATTTAATCAGGTAATGTCTTAAATTAAATGATGTTAAGATTACGATACAGAAATAGTGCCAGATAGTTTGAATAAAAAACTCTAAATTGGCAACACTTTTTTATATGATGCACATATTTGCCATAGAGATAGCCTATAAAGATCTTTCGATTCAAGAAATCCATGTAAAAGTAATTTGTAGAAAAAAATTTGCAAATTTGAAGCTTATAGAAATCTATTTTTGTTAAAAAAAAAATTTTAGGTTACAATTCATATATATATTTTTTTAATTCTTTTTAAAAAATACAAGTTTTCAAAACATATGAACTGTAATCTATGATTTTTTTTCCTTTTTTATTTAAACATAAATTGATTTGTCGAAGTTTGAAATATGTGTTGGAAAGAAAAATCCAACATGTCACAATTTAAATTTTTCTTTTGTTTATAATTTTATTTTAAAGTAATCCATAGAATTTTTGGAAAATATGCATTCAGAAATTTTCTTTTTATGAAATATCTTTCTTTTTTTTAATAATATTTATTTTAGGTAATTCTTTATTTAAGTATTTTAGAAATAGGTATCTATTTGCTGCTTTTTAAAAGCCCTTTTCAAATATCAATTTTTTTTTCTCTGAAATTAATCAATCTTTTGTTTTATTATTTTACTTAAACATTATTCTTATAAATCAGTCGGCAATCACCCGAAATAGCTACTCCAGCAATTTCTGGATTTTTCGAGGACGACCTTCAGACGGACAGAGGTTGCACGTACACGTGAATGTTGTGGGACGTGATCTCCCACACAAGTACAGGGGCCAATCGCTCCACAAGTAAGGGGCATAAACGATTGCAACCCCACAAAAGCAGGGGAAAAAATTCTCTCTGAGCATCACTTGGAAAGAAAAGTGGTTGTGAATGTGAAATGTAGTCTTCTTGTGAAAAGAAAATGATCTTAAAAAAATATATATATATTTAATATTGATGGGCTTATACAAGATGTGGACCCGTGTCTCAGGACCCAGAGAGTGGGCCCCCCAAAAAAGGGCCATGCTAAATGTCTTGCCAGACAGCAGCTGGGAGATGTGCAAAATTTCATTGACGTAGCTATGGGTGAGTGATGCCGAAATGTTATTTCTTTGTGCTGGATTTTAAAAATGCTGTTTTATTCAAAATTTTTCTTCTTTTCTTAATTTCCTTCATTAAATCTTAATAATTAAAAGATGTTTAGTAAATTTTATCTCGTCAAAGTTAAATAATAAATAATGAAATAAATATATACAGATCTAGAATAATAATAATAATGAAAAGAGATAATTTAACCGTATGAGTAAAATTTCGTTAGGCAAACAAACTCTCACCTCTTTATTTTAAGCATCTACATATGTTTTCAAGAAAAGAAAAGATTTGTATAAAAATTGAATGAAATATTGCCAAATGAATGAAATATTATTACTTTTCATTATATGAAAAACTCGTTAAAAAAAGGCAGGTTAATTAAAATAAATATAAATTTTATTCGGCATTTGGCATTGTGTTTTTTTTTCCTTGTGGTCTTTAAAATTTATTTATTAATATGTAGTTTGTTATTTTAGGAACGCGAATATTTTCTTTCAGAGTCACGTGTATTGGTATTCATTTCTGCAGCAAAAAAAAAGAGGTATGCAATTGGTAATGAAGCCCTTTCAACCCTTTCTTTATTTTAATTATGTATGTTATTAGATAATCTCTTTGTTTATTTAAAATGTCATTTATTCCAAATCATTGCGGTGATGTGTACAGGATTGACGGTAAATAATACTCGAACCGTAACTTGATCTATTCTAGCCAAAATTTCTCTCTCTCTCTCTCTTTTATTAGTTTTAATATTACCTCATTTTGTCATTTTCACAACGCATGACGAGGTAATATTTCTATCCCTTTTGTACTAACCCTATTACTTTCATGCGATCTTGTGTATGTTTGTGATGATCAAAAATCGTCACCACAATATGCAAATCCAAAATTACAGATTTGCCAATTTTTGAGTTATACTTAAGCCTGCATCGCAATCTGTTTTCAAGAATTAACTAGTATGTTGTAGCCATCACAAAACTTTCTTCTAGATAAATCACGTCAATTAAATCATTTAAATAATACAAGAAATTACATCAATTTAGCACCAATTCATATCAAATTATATCTGAATTTGAAGTTGGATTAAAATTCGTGCATTAGTTCTTGAGATAGAGCTATAGAAGAAATTGTGAAAAATGTAGCATAGCAGCGCCACCTATTGAGCGATTTGGACCAAAACATAAACAGCACTAACTGATATCAAGGTATACCTGAATCTGAAGTTTGATGAAAATTCGTGCAATAGTTATTGAGATAGAGCTATAGTGGAAATTCTGAAAAATGCAGCATAGCAGCGCCATCTGTTGAGCAATTTGCACCAAAACATAAACAGCAGTAATTCATATCAAGGTATACATGAATCTGAAGTTTGTTGAAAATCCTAGAATTAGTTCTTGAGATAGAGCTATTGCCGAAATTGCAAAAAATGCAGCATAGCAGCGCCACCTGTTGAGTGATTTACACCAAAATGTATAAAACGTCAATTCATGTCAAGGACTAACTGAATCTGAAGTTTAATGAAAATATGTGCATTAGTTTTGGAGATTGAGCTATGGTGGAAATTGTGAAAAATGCTGTATAGCAGCACCACCTGTTGAGCAATTTACACCAAAAACTCAGCACAAATTTATATCAGGGACTAATTGAATATTAATTTTTATTAAATTCCGTTCATTAGTTCTTGAGATAGAGCGTCCACAAAATTTGTGTCACACACAGACAAACGTTTTGTAAAAACATGTTTTTCGGGTTCTCTGACCCCTAAAATGTCTAAATCCGTCGAAACCCAGAATTTGAAAATTTTCATGAATCCAATACTTTCTTCTTGTAAAGATAGAAGAAAGTAAAAATGGATCGAACATTAGGATTTAAACATTTTAAGCCTGCAAAATTCCTAAACTATTTGACCAAAAGGCTTCATGTTTAGTATCTGAAGGTAAAATTTACAGTAGTCAAAGAAGTTGAAAATTTTAAAGGTTGTTACAATTTTCATATGTACCCGTGAAGCAAAATTTATCTCAAGCCCTAATTAGTAAATGTTATTACTAAGTGAATGGTACTAGACACATTTTTATGCAATGGTTTGCTACTGATGTAGTAGGGGTGTATCTTTTTTTTTTTTTTAAATACAGGGACTGAGTAAGACATGCAGGACTGCTATGCACAGTTACATGTTCGGAAGATACAGTAGACTTATAGAAGCCAATCCATTAATTTGTCAGAGCGATGTAAACCATAAATATCAAACTGATTTTTAAAAATTGCTTTACTCATACTTACAATGCATATGTTATAATCATCAGTACAACACATAATATATTGTATTGATGTACAGTCACAAGTTTATTTCTTTTCACATTTAATTTTCATCCAAATGCTATAATAAATCATGCTCTATCAAAAATAGTGTCCCAAAAGATCATTAATGGGAATTTAAATAATCCATACGCTACTAAGACAAACGGGAGAGACTTCTGAAAACCACCAGGCGTAACACTGGAGTGTTGGCTGCTAAATAGGCGTAGCGATCGATATTTAGAATAATGTCCGGAAACACGCATTCGTGTTGTACGTCAACACGGCCTATTTCTTGCAAGAGTATTATTTATTAAAATTCAATTTTCATCAAAAATCAAGTATTATTAATCAAAATTCAATTTTCATAAAAAAAATTGTTGAAAGAAGTGAAAGTGAGAAGTTCATTTCACGGGAAGCCTGGATAGTATTTTCAAAACAAGTATGAGTTGTAACCTATAATTTCTAGATACTTGAAATATACGAATTCAAATGATAAATCATTCCGCCAAGCAATTTTTCAGTTATGATTAAAAAACTGTGCATTTCAATCTGTTTTCAACGATTAAAAATCAATTTAACATTCGGAATTCCAAATTTTAAACATGCAAAATTCTTAAATGACTTGACTGAGTGGTTTCGGTTTATGAGTAATATATAGCGCATGAATTGCTGAATTATTTGGTTAAGGCTGTTGATCAGTGAGACCTCAAATTCCCCTCAGTAATGTAATGAACCTAAAGGTTACACTATCAGTCCCATGGAGCAGATAAAGAAGAGGGTAACATTATAAAATAGTAAAATAAAATAACCGGTAATGTTATTTACACAAAATTGAATTCCACAGCATTATTCAATTCTGCCTAATATTTAGTGTGTTATAAATAAATTACGAAAAAAATGTCCGGGTTTGTAGGCATCATGGTTAAGAATATCTAGGTAATGTAATTTGCGCTTTTTATAAAATATTTCTTGTGATCTGGGAAAATATTGGTATGGCAATAGATAATTTAAACCGATATAATAACATTTATATTTCGCTAAGACATTTTAACGTTGAAGATGTATGTTTCTAGAGGAGAAATTAACCCATTTATGCCTAGCGTCCCATTTTTGGGACGTTTTAAATTTTAATGCATTTGTATAATTTTCTTCTTCTGTATAACATGAAAATTGCATGAAATCATTTTTATAAATGTCTTTATCTATAACCGAGAGATGACAGCACAAGGTGGATATTTATTTGCTTAAATTAAGGCTTTTTTCGGTGTTCATAGATTTTTAATTTTTCAAGAGGGCAAAATGTAAAAAGTAAGTTTATTTGTATTTTTTCTATCATGGACCCAAAATCGCAAGTTATAATCTTAGCTTGTGGACTTTTTTGAAATACGTATTTTTTTAATTGGAAATTAAATGTTCAAGCCTATTTTTTATGCATTTTTGTAATGTACAAAATATAGGGTTCTAGGCATAAATGGGCACATATTTTTGCTAGAAATTTAGGAGACAGTTATTTATGCAATCTCCTTTCGAAGATATTTATGAAATAAATTGTTATTAAGTCTGCAATACGATTATTCTTATTTTATTATTAATAATAATTTTAACGTTATTAGTCTCTGCAAAGAAATAAATATATTTTTTTTTTTTTGTAGTTCATAAAAATACTAATTATAGTACATAATATACAATTTAAAAGCATTTTAAATATAAATATAGGCAAAATATATAATTATGCATATTAATCTACTAGAAATACTCATATTTAGTTCTTTTACATTTTATCAAATAAATACAAAAAAAATTAAGCTTAATTTTTTTTAGTATTTTTCCAGTTCATTTTGCAATATTTTAAAGTGATTTTACCAAAAAATTTGAGAAAACAAAAATTCAGGCACAAATGGGTTAACACAGGAAAATTAGGATAAAACTCTCCCCCCCACCTTTTTTTTTTTTTTTTTTTTTTTTTGTTAATCGCTTAAAAGAATAAAGTCCATTTGAATGAGCGAAAATTAATGGAGCATCTGCATACTTGTGGTGCTGCCATCTACAAGCAAAGCTTTGAACTGAAATTTATTTTAATTTATTGGTTACAGAAAATTATGGTGCTGCCATCTCTAAGTACAACTTTGAACTGGTAGTACAAAGATTTATTTATTGATATTTTTTTGCATGAAGGAATGTTCATTTCGGGTTATCGGGGAAGGAATTATCATTTTCCTTTATAATGCTCATTTCAAGGAAAATACTGAAAAGTTTTTGTCACATACAATTTAGACAGAATTTGAAAAAAATCTGTCTTGTTGGTAAATTCTAAATTTAATCCGAAAAACATGATGATTTCCATTTGATAACTTATAACTTATCTAGAGAAAAAGTCATTGGACAAAAGTACCCTAAAAAAAGTCCTGCTTCAGATAAGATGAGTAACCAGATTTCTTCCAAAATGCAGTTCGTGTTCTGGCTGGGCTGATCCTGTTTTTTAATGTTGGAGGTAAATGAAAAGAATTACTTGTTATACCCGATCCTAACACGCAAATTTTATTTAAAGACAACCCGTAACTGGACCTGAGCCCCCAAATATATTTCGTTGACCCGCAACCCGGTCCGAACCCGAAATACTTCAACCCAATCCAACCCAACCCGAAACCCGCGATCAGAGAAAATTAAACCATGGTTTAATGTAGTTATGGGAAAACAGACTCTAATCATATGGAAATTTATTTTTTATGTTGAAAAATAAACAAGAAGTCACTCACGTACCCGATCCGAAACCGAAAATTTCCCTTCTCAACCCGGACCCGAAAAGAAAAAAAAAATTCACTGACCCAAAACCAGACTTTATGGTTTAATACAATTATGAAAAAATAGTCTACAATGTATCTCTATAAAATACGATGTTACATTCTGATAAAATTTACTTAAAAAGGTGCTAAAAATACATAACAGTTTTTCACAACATGAAAACCGTCAAAGATCTTAAAAACACCCGAGCGCTTTCAACTGCACTGCAACAGTTGTCATCAGAGGAAAATCAGAGGAGTGAAAGTTCATGGAAAATTCTCTGCTTAAGTATCAGTGGACGAGTCTATTTCAAAGGAAGGGAGGGGGGGGGGGGGGGGGTAAAAATGAAAATGATTATGTTTCAAAATCGCTAGAAATATCTAGTATGCTATACCAGATCTTAGATATGTTGTAGGATAAAGTATCGTTGCAAGTATTCTTCCTTTGAGTTAAAATTTCTATTGATTCTCTGATTATTGATGTGTAGTAATTTGAAGTATGGGCTATGACTCTTGCTTTACTGAAATCAATGTGAATATCTTGTTTTTGGTTTAATCTGGATAGAGCAGTAGAGGGTTTGTTATACTTTATGTCTGTAATATGTTCTTTTCGTCTGTCTTTAAATTTTCTAGTGGTCATTCCTATGTATTTGAGTTCTTTCTGATTAACTTTGTCTGTGAAAGGTATTACATATATGCCAGAAGTTTCATCGTTAGGGATTGGGTCTATTTTCCGGTGTACAAGATCTTTTAATTTAGCAGATGGTTTTGCGATTACGTATATATTACACAGGCCTACAAAAAAAAATTTTTTTTTTTGTGCCTATGATTTTACAGCTGATTTTAGATATTTTTGGGACACTGAATCCAAATATGAAATCAGTTTTTCTCTATCAGCTCCACTTTTTTAGATATGCGAAGAGAACTAAAGATTTTTTAGAACTGAAGTGACCTTCAACGCTTAAACTGGCCTTTGACACGTGGGCCTGTCGCAACGCTCAAAGAGATTTTGGAGGCACTGAAATTTCAGAAGACCTTGAAAAAAGACAGATGTGCAAGTAAAACTGAGGTTCTGCGCATGCTTATGATTTCGTGCCGCTCATCCATAAAGCCAAATGGAAAAGCCGCAAAGAGATAAAGTTAGTTTGTAAGTTTTCTACGTGGAGGGTAGACGTTGTTGACCTTTTGCGATATTTGTGTTTAGTATAGAATTTTTATAAAGTTAATTTAAAACGTACTGTATTGCAGATTGTTGTATTTGTGTTGTTGAATATAATTTAAATGAGTTCAAGTAGAAGAAGTTGTGTAAATCATCCTGATGGGTTTTGCTACATATGCGGAGAATACGTGTTAAAAGAGAACAGAAAAAATGTTACTGACTTTGTAAAGAGAGCTTATCTTGGACACTTTGGTGTTAAACTTGGTGATCAGGATAAAACCTGGGCACCACATTAGGTATGTAAAACTTGTACAAAACACTTATGACAGTGGACTAACGGGTAAAGAAAAAGTCTCAAATTTGGTTTACCGATGGTTTGGAGAGAACCCCAAAACCACTTCGATGACTGTTATTTCTGCCTAGTAAATATTAATGGAATTAATTGAAAGAAACATAGTAAGTGGACTTATCCTGATTTAGTCTCTGCAAGACGCCCGGTTCCTCACTCAGAGGAAGTGCCGATCCCAACGTTTTACCACCTACCAGAGCTCTGTGAAGATGAATACTGTCCCTCTGATCATCCTTCCGATACTTATGAAGGTGACAGTGATTATAAGGAGATGTCATCAATGCCTCAACGTTTCAACCAGGATGAGTTAAATGATCTCACCAGAGATCTCAACCTGTCAAAAGAAGCTTCTGAATTACTGGCTTCAAGATTGAAGGACAAAAATTTACTGGAACAAGGAACCAAAATTACCTTCTACTGCACAAAAGAAAAGGGTCTACTACCCTTCTTCTCCCAAGAAGAGAATCTTATATTTTGTCACAAAATTAGAGGATTCTTGAAACAAAATGGGTCTTCCTGAATATTTTCCAGATCATTGGCGCTTATTTGTAGGCAGCTTAAAGCGGAGCTTAAAATGTGTTCTACTACACATTGGGAACAAATATGGTTCAATACCAATTGCTTACTCAACGAAAATGAAAGAAGAATATAACACAATAGCTTTGGTCTTTAACAAGATAAAGTATCATGAACATCAATGGGTGATTTGTGTTGATGTAAAAATGGTAAACTTTCTCCTTGGACAGCAAAGCGGTTACATCAAATATCCTTGCTTCTTGTGTCTTTGGGATAGCAGGGATAAAACACACCACTGGGTTAGAAAAGAGTGGCCTAAGAGAAAAAACATGGATGTTGGGGAAAGGAATATCATTAATAACCCCTTAGTTGGTTGAGACAAAATCATACTTCATCTACTGCATATCAAGCTCGGCCTTATGAAGCAGTTTGTAAAGGCTCTTGATAAGAACGGGTCATGCTTTGCATATATAGAAGATAAAATGCCCCAAATGAGTTATGAAAAAATTAAAGCAGGAATATTTGACGGGCCACAAATAAAACAACTGATTAGGGATCATGCCTTCATAAATTCGATGAATGAGACTGAGGGAAAAGCCTGGACTTCTTTTGTTGCAGTTGTCGAAAATTTTCTGGGAAAACACAAAGCAGAAAACTATGTAGAACTGGTAAACGAAATGATTAATAGTTTTAAATCTCTTGGGTGTAATATGAGCATTAAGGTGCACTATTTACACAGCCACTTAGAGTTTTTCCTGAAAATGTAGGAGACACCAGTGAGAAACAGGGTGAAAGATTTCACCAGGATATTAAGACTATGTAGGACCACTACCAAGGAAAATGGGATATGCACATGATGGCAGATTAGTGTTGGAGTTTAAAAAGGAACTGTTCAAAAATAAATTCAAGAATGTCACGGAAAAGAAGCTTCCGAAATGTTCAGTGAGAATTGGTCACATCGATGACTTTTTCCTCTATCTTTGTGAGTAAATATATTTGTATAATATAATTCTTAAAAATATTATTTGAATATATGTATATTATAATAATGATAATTAACATTTGTATATTATTAAAAAAATTTTGTGTTTATTTATTTTATTTTTATTTTTGTTTAATTCATGGATTTAACTTAAAATAGTGTAACATATATTTCACAAAAAGTTCTATATCTTAAATATTTGAGCTCCCAGGTAAAATTGAATGCCATATTTGAATTCAGGACATCGAATTCATATAAAATCAGCTCCAAAAACCTAGGCACCAAAACAGCTGTTGGCGTGTGATATTTCTTTAATGCATAACTAATCCTTTCAAATAACTTGGGTATATAATTAAAACTATAAAACTTGAGATTATTTTTAATGCTATTTCTGGTTGGTTCTCTATGCTGAATATCAAAGATTAATTTATTGATACATTGGGGGGGGGGGGGGGAAACCATTTTCTATTGCAATCTTCTTGATGGTGAGTAACTCTGGTTGTAGGTATTCTCTTGTACAATATTCAATGGCTCTATTTATATAAAATTTATAAGCTGCAGTTTTGTATTCAAGTGGGACATTACTATTGTAGGATATTGTACTATTTGAAATTATTACTTATTCAAATATTCAAATAGTACAATATCCTACAATAGTAATGTCCCACTTAAATACAAAACTGCAGCTTATAAATTTTATATAAATAGAGCCATTGAATATTGTACAAGAGAATACCTACAACCAGAGTTACTCACCATCAAGAAGATTGCAATAGAAAATGGTTCCCCCCCCCCCCCCCCCCAATGTATCAATAAATTAATCTTTGATATTCAGCATAGAGAATCAACCAGAAATAGCATTAAAAATAATCTCAAGTTTTATAGTTTTAATTATATACCTAAGTTATTTGAAAGGATTAGTTATGCATTAAAGAAATATAATATATACGTAATCGCAAAACCATCTGCTAAATTAAAAGATCTTGTACACCGGAAAATAGACCCAATCCCTAACGATGAAACTTCTGGCATATATGTAATACCTTTCACAGACAAAGTTAATCAGAAAGAACTCAAATACATAGGAATGACCACTAGAAAATTTAAAGACAGACGAAAAGAACATATTACAGACATAAAGTATAACAAACCCTCTACTGCTCTATCCAGATTAAACCAAAAACAAGATATTCACATTGATTTCAGTAAAGCAAGAGTCATAGCCCATACTTCAAATTACTACACATCAATAATCAGAGAATCAATAGAAATTTTAACTCAAAGGAAGAATACTTGCAACGATACTTTATCCTACAACATATCTAAGATCTGGTATAGCATACTAGATATTTCTAGCGATTTTGAAACATAATCATTTTCATTTTACCCCCCCCCCCTCCTCCCTTCCTTTGAAATAGACTCGTCCACTGATACTTAAGCAGAGAATTTTCCATGAACTTTCACTCCTCTGATTTTCCTCTGATGACAACTGTTGCAGTGCAGTTGAAAGCGCTCGGGTGTTTTTAAGATCTTTGACGGTTTTCATGTTGTGAAAAACTGTTATGTATTTTTAGCACCTTTTTAAGTAAATTTTATCAGAATGTAACATCGTATTTTATATGTTTTTCAAGGTGAATTTGACGTTCAACAATTATAGTTTGAACTATATTTTATATCAATGTATCTCTATTATCAATTCTGCTTTGTAAGTAAAAAAATAAACCTATAAAGACCCATTTAAATTTAAATATATAGCTTTTAATTTCAAACAATATTCTAGACTTTCTTTTGTAAAATCGGGGTAACCCGAACCCTACCCATCAGTAACAAAACTCCACCCAAAACCGATCCAAACTCGAAACAATTGAAATTGAGTCAACCCGACTCGAATCCAACCGCAACGAAAAGAAATCAACTTGGTCCAACTCGATCCGCGTCTCGGGTCGGGTTCTGGTAAAATCGGTTTCCTAGAATCTCGACCCGATGCAGAACTCTAAATTGAAACAATATTCTTTGGACACTTTTTCGTAAGAATCAAAACTAGACATCGACCGAATATTCGTTTTCGGTCCAAATTCTGAGTTTTGCCGAACATTAGTTTACGCGAAAATGTTGCCGAAAATTCAGCTGCGACCGAAACTATCTTTAATCCAAAAATTTCTTCTTTCTTCGGAAATTTTCAACGTTACTCTTTGATATGGGCTGTATCGGCTCAAATGAGACATTATTTATTGCTATGAACTTCACTCAATTATCACCGACTCAAAACGTGACTGCAATTTACAAAGCAAGCAATGCATATATGACTAAACTTTGAAGACGCTTTCCACGTACTCTTTAAAAACTGCAGACTTAACAGTAATAGAATTTTTTTAGATTGAAATCGCAGAAGTGTTTCGAATGCTCTCTAAGAAAAGTGTAGGAAAACTGATGAAGATCATTTACAAAAATCATTATAAAAGATAAATCGAGGTATGCATACCAAAAACATTCTTTAATTAGATGAAATTCGTATAATTAGAAAATCATTCTGTGTCATAGATGAAATAATTGCATTTTATTTTATATGAAAGTTGTGGTCAAAGGCACAGAGAGTCAACGTGGGCCCGGAGATAAAATTTCCAAACAAGGGCTCCATTTCAAACCTTCTCTGGGAATGGGGAGTGAGCAAATATTTATTTTCATCGTGTTGTGTACGTTTGAGAAAAAAAGATACATTTTTATTCTTACAAAATTTTTTTTAAATTAGCAAAGCACTCAACATTATTAAATATGTCTATGTTAAATATGTGACACTCTGAGAATGTTGAAATGGAAAATAAAATTGATAATTAATCATTCCTAGGTTTAAATTGTTGTCTTAATGCTAATATTCCTATTTTAGTCAAATTTAACTACTAGTTATTTTCGCTTTCGTGATTTTTTTAAATCTGGCCTATAATGACTGATACATTCTGATCTTATTCTTTGAGGGGGCAACTGTCCCCTTCCCCAGCTTTCTTAAACGCAGGGCTGCGGATCGGAGTCAGGCCCACTTTTGAGCAAACGAGTCGGAGTCGCTAAACAACAATCCGACTCAGACTCCAGCTACTTTTGTTTGACAGTTTGAAGTAAAATTAAGCCAATTATATGCAATTTTAAATCTATAAAATGAATTATTAACCATTTGGAAAAATAGTTATTGTCCTTTGTCAAGATAGTAAATCAAAAACATATCTGAAGTTTTTTATTAGTTGAATCCGCATTTTATTTGTTTTCTGATTGTCTATACAGTAATCTGTAATTTCCCTTTACTTTCAACAGAGATGGATACTTCTGTTGCCACTATGACAAAAAAGTAATAAAAACCACAAAAAAAAAAAAAAAAAAAAAAAAAAAAAAAAATTATTAACTCAGAAACAAATTGAGATACAGCTTTCAAACAAATTGCATTTAAAAGTACATTTTTTTTTCTCTATACGACGGTGTAAAAAGTAATATTGTGGGATGTTTAGAAGTTTAAGAATGAAATTTCATTTAAAATTGGCCCAGGAATATTAATGTTTAATCCATGGCGTACGTAATGTATGACCAGCTCCGTAGAAGTTTCAAAATTTACAGTACCGAAAAATGTAATCCATGGCGTACGTAATGTATGATCAATTCCGTACGATTTTTAGGTAGCTTTCTTTACAAAAAGCTACCTATTGCAGCCGTTCGGAGGAAAGCGATTTCAAAAAATTTTGGTATATTTTCATCGATCATGACCCCCAGACCCCGAAGCCACCCTCCGTTCAAAATTGATATATATATATCTGACCTATGTCATACTGTAACTCTCGTATTTATGAACCGATTTGGATGTAATTCGGTGTGTACATAGTACATACCAATGTCTCGACCGAGTTCGTTGGCCAGCTTCATCCGCCATTTCGTTTCAAAATGGCGGCCATTTAAAAAAAATTTAAATTCGAAATGTGGTACCAAAAAATTGAAAATGGAAAAATATTTTTTTCTTATGTATTTGACCTTTATATAAAGACTCCGTAGCAGTTTTTGTTTCGTCTATATCTTAAAAAATGGCTGAGTTATAGCATTTTGAATTTCTATCGAAGCTGACATTTTGAAACGTCCTGAATTTTGTCACGCGATAAAAGGCGTATTTATGAACCGATTTGGATGTAACTTCGTTTATACATAGTACAGACCAATGTCTCGACCGAGTTCGTTGGCCAGCTTCATCCGCCATTTTGTTTAAAAATGGCGGCCATTTAAAATTTTAAGAAAAATTTAAATTTGAAATGTGGTACCAAAAAATTGAAAATTGAAAAAATATTTTTTTCTTATGTGTTTGACCCCGATAAAAAGATTCGGGAGCAGTTTTTGTTTCGTCTATATCTTAAAAAATGGCTGAGTTATAGCATTTTGAATTTCTAGTGTGGCTGACATTTTGAAACGTCCTGAATTTTGTCACGCGATAAAAGGCGTATTTATGAACCGATTTGGATGTAACTTCGTTTATACATAGTACAGACCAATGTTTCGACCGAGTTCGTTGGCCAGCTTCATCCGCCATTTTGTTTAAAAATGGCGGCCATTTAAAATTTTAAGAAAAATTTAAATTTGAAATGTGGTACCAAAAAATTGAAAATTGAAAAAATATTTTTTTCTTATGTGTTTGACCTCGATAAAAAGATTCGGGAGCAGTTTTGTTTCGTCTATATCTTAAACTAGTATGTTGTGGCCATCACAAAACTTTCTTCTATATAAATCACGTCAATTAAATCATTTAAATAGTACAAGAAATAACGATTTAGCACCAATTCATATCAAAGTATATCTGAATTTGAAGTTGGGATAAAAATTCGCGCATTAGTTCTTGAGATAGAGCTATAGCGGAAATTCTGAAAAAATGTAGCATAGCAGCGCCACCTGTTGAGCGATTTACACCAAAAGTAAACAGCACTAAACAATATCAAGGTATACCTGAATCTGAAGTTTGTTGAAAATCCAAGCATTAGTTCTTGAGATAAAGCTATTGCGGAAATCGCAAAAAATACAGCATAGCAGCACCACCTGTTGAGCGATTTATACCAAAAATTAAACAGCACTAATTAATACATCAATTCATGTCAAGGACTAACTAAATCTGAAGTTTGATAAAAATCCGTGCAATAGTTCTTGAGATATAGCTCTTGTGGAAATCGTGAAAAATGCAGCACAGAAGCGCCACCTGTGGAGCGATTTACACTAAAAATTAAACAGCACTAATTTATACATCAATTCATGTCAAGGACTAACTAAATCTGAAGTTTGATGAAAATCCGTGCAATAGTTCTTGAGATACACCTCTTGTGGAAATCGTGAAAATGCAGCACAGCAGCGCCACCTGTTGGGCGATTTGCACCAAAAAATAAGCAGCACTACTTTATATCAGGGACTAACTGAATCTGAAGTTTGATGAAAATTCGTGCATTTTTTCTTGAGTTAGAACTATTGCGATAATCATGAACAATGCAGCATACCAGCGCCACCTGTTGGGCGATTTTCACAAAAAAGTAATCAGCACCAAACTATATCCTGGACTAACTGAATCTGAAGTTTTATGAAAATCCGTGCAGTAGTTCTTGAGATACAGCTATTGCAGAAATCGTTAAAAATGCCGCATAGCAGCGCCACCTGTAGGGCGATTTTCACCAAAAACTAATCAGTTCCAGTTTATATCAAGGTCTAACTAAATATGAAGTTTTGTGAAATTTCGTCTATTAGTTCTTGAGATAGAGCGCCCACAAAATTTGTGTCACATACAGACAGACAGACAGACGGACGGACAGACAGACAGACTCACAGACAGACATTTTCTAAAAACATGTTTTTTGGAATCTCTGACTCATAAAACGTGTAAATCCGTCGAAAACTGGAATTCGAAAATTTTCATGAAACCAATACTTTCTTCTTGTAAAGATAGAAGAAAGTAAAAATGGCTGAGTTATAGCATTTTGAATTTCTAGTGTGGCTGACATTTTGAAACGCCCTGATTTTTGCCACGTGATAACAGACGTATTTATGAACCGATTTCGATGTACCTTGGTGTGTACATAGTACATACAAATAACTCAACCGAGTTCGTTGGCCAGCTTCATCCGCCATCTTGTTTCAAAATGGCGGCCATTTAAAAAAATTAAAAAAAAATTAAATTTAAAATGAGATACCAAAAAATTGGAAAATGAAAAAGAGTTTTTTCGTATGTGTTTGACCTTAATACAAAGATTCCGGAACAGGTTTTGTTTCGTCTATATCTAAAAAAATGGCTGAGTAACATTTTGAATTTCTATTGTGGCTGACATTTTAAAACGACCTGATTTTTGTCACGCAATAACAGGCGTATTTATGAACCGATTTGAATGTAACTTGGCCTGTACATAGTACATACCAATGTCTCGACCGAGTTCGTTGGCCAGCTTCATTCGCCATCTTGTTTCAAAAGGGTTGCCATTTTTTTAAACGTAATTTAAAATTTAAAATGAGGTATTAAAAAATTGGAAAATGAAAAAGATTTTTTTTTATGTGTTTGGCCTTGATACAAAGATTCTGGAGCAGTTTTTGTTTCTGAAAATTTGTTCTTTTGTTTATATCTTAAAAAGTGGTTGAATTATAGCACTTTGAATTTCTATCATGGCTAACACTTTGAAACGATCTTGTATTTGTCTCGCGATACCACACGTATTCGCCTATTTCGATGGAAGAAGGCATGTGGATAGTATACATCAATATCTCGACCATGTTCGCTGGCCAGCTTCATCAGCCATCTTGTTTCAAAATGGCGGCCATTAAATTAAAAAATATATATATATTTAAAGTGAGGTGCAAAAAAATTAGAAATTGAAAAAGGTTTCTTTCTTAAGTATTTGACCTTTATATAAGGATTCAGGAGCATTTTTTGTTTGTCTTTATCTTAAAAAATGGCTCAGATATAGCAGTTTCAATTTCTAACGTGGGTGACATTTTGAAAAATCTGATTTTTTGCCTGCGACAGCACTTGTATATATCAACCGATTCCGATGTGAGTGAGCATGTGCACAGCAATTACTAAGGTCTCGGCCAAGTTCACTGGTTAGCCACATCCACCATGTTGTCTTAAAATGGCAGGCACTTTAAGAAATTGCCGAATTTGGCAGCCAAATATAAGTTACTTTAAATAAAAGCAGCTTGGATAAAGCTGACTAATTTCGCGAAATTCTCATTCATAATGATTTAGTATTGATAAAAATTAGTATTGAATCTCCTACATTCGGTTTCCACTTAATTGAGCTTCGTGTGTTCGAATAATATAAGTTGGCTTTTTAAAATAAGGAATATGAAAGCTACCTCTTCCTCCCGGCACTGGCCGGAAGGACTTTTTATGTCTTAAATTTTAGTCTTTGAAAAAATCATTTTTCAAATGGTAGCTGTAATTTGTTAAATTGCATTTTTTATTATTTTTATTGCTGTTTCTGGACTATACTAGACTACCCAAGTTAAAGATTCTGCCAAGTTACTGCCCGGTTTACACAGTAGATGAAAACTATAAAGGATATTTTACATTTAGTATATGAGAACTTTACCTCAAATTGTTTGCGTTTGCGAAAACCGAGGTAGAGAGGTAGTCTACAAGGGCCCAAGGCCCTCAAAATGAAGGAAATTTTTTAAACGGGCCGGTTCAGCAAAGTAAAGACAATTTTTGTTAATGGACCGAACCGGAGTGGTAAAAAAATAAGCAGGCTAACCGACCCAATATAACAAATTTGAAAGAATCAAACTACGCTGATAAAATAGGAACAATTTCCAAAGGGAATGGCTGGACTGGGGTGAGAATAAGTACAAATGTGCTGCATGAACTGGTGCTTGTTTAACAACATCCAATACAGAAACATAATATGTCCAACTTAGAGATCGGCATCGGACAGTTAGATTGTATTTGAGACCGAGTTTGTTTCAGCAGACTCGGGCCGAGCCATAACTGGACTTAATTATTCCAAAACGTGTCGGACGCAATTTGTTTTCTAAAAATTGTAATAGTTATAAATAATTTCCGTTAATGGAATCTTTTGTAAAATTAATAAAGCGGAAAAAATATTTTAGCCCCCCGATACGGTATGCTATTTCTTTCTCCCAGCTTATTTTGTGTCGTCCCCAAAAAATAACGCTACCTTACAGAAGTCAGCCGTAAAACAAAGCAGTACGATTAAATACTCTACAGCAATTTTATAAACTTCTAAGCATCGCACATTTTCAATTTTGATACCTTCGTCTTGGAAAAAAAAGTACGTTTAAATGCAATTTATTTGAAAATTGCATCTCCATTTATTTTTGAAATATTAATTTTTTTGTAGTTTTTGGAGACATTTGCTTAATATTGGCAACGGAAGTACTCCATTTCTGTAGAAAGTAAATGAAAATAGTTGTAAAATATTAATTATATATTTTTGTTGCCATTTTTTTCATAACAACCGAAAGAAAATTTAATTATATACGTGCTATTTTGAAAAAATATAAACGAATGATTTCTGTTAAATCATGGAGCTGTTATAAACTATATTTAATTTTAAGTATCTATATTAACGTTACAAGCAAATGAAGGCCTATGAATCATTAGACAGCCGTTTTTTGTTGTTGTTATTGTTGAGCTTCTTTAATGACGGCATCTTTTTGCTGCATTTGTGTATTATTTCGCGATAGTGACGTCCTATGCATACTTTACTGTAGATGTTTAAGAGTGGATCGTCAATGTGGAATTCTTAAGCGGATGCGAATGACGCCATTTTACATAAAATAAAAGTATGTGATGTAAGTCTTAAAATTGAAATATGTTTTGTACTATTTATATATACATATATTTTTTTTTCATCAGGGGCGAGACTAAATTCTGAAAAATCAGAATTCCTGTTTTCTAGTCATTGTAATTTTCCACTATAAACAAAATATTTTCAACCAAATTCACATTTTCGTTAGATTTTAAATCTTGTTTTTTTTTCCTTTTTTCTTTCGAAGCCCATAAGAACAGAATTAATGCCGAAATAGTGAAATTTTCGCTTTATTTTTCTTGCGTTCCCTCATAATTTTAACCAACAGGCAACATTGGTATATTAGACAGCCCAAGTCCGAGTCGTTAAAATTTCCGGAGTCGGAGTTGGAGTTGACCATTTTTTCCCACCGAATCCGCAGCCCTGCTCAAACAGCATTCCTGCTTGCAAAAAGCAGCAAATATGTATTTGCATAAAAGGGGGTAAATCTAAGAAGGTATTAATAATATTCATTATTTTTAAATTACATTATTTAATCATTTTATATGTTTATTTAATTAAATATTCATTATTCAATTTTCTCTCCACTTTTAAGTACATTGTTAATTAATTATTGATAAATGCCTTATGATTATTGATTGTCATAAAGTAATAAAATATAAAAATTTATGTTTTGTTTGAAACTTATACACACACATGCATTTATGTCTGTATGTTTGTTTTCAGAAATGTGTTTCTAAATACGTATAATTAATTAATAATCAAATAATCATGCATAGTTATGTTTGTATTAATTTAAAAATTTTTGTCAATTTCGTTTTCCGTCAAAACTAAGAAGGTTACCGAATTTCGTTTTCGGTCTTGAACACTAATCAAAATGCAACCCGAAACTAAAATAATTATAGCAAACACGACTTAGAAAGAAACAAGTGGGTAAGTGTGATTGCAGATCGCACAGAGAGTTTCGTTTAATATCTCACTGTTAATTTATAATTATTAAATCCATACATAAATGACAGCCCCAATACATTTAATTTTTAAATAATTAGAAAAATATTTTTGAATTAAATTAAAAATATTCAAGAAAAAAATATTTAAATAAAATTAAAAAATCAGAATATTTTTAAATTCAGCCATTTTAAAAATTTAGCACAGGTATAAATAAAATATAAGATTTTTAAAAGGAAAAAATTGTTTAAAACATATTTAAAAGGCTCAAATAATTCAGAAAAAATTCATATTAATTGTTTGGCTTTCCAAACACTCACTAGATGGGCATTTTAATAGGGCACTTTACCCTACAAACGGTTCACAATCGCGAATCTATAAATAGCTCAGTCACCACGTCGACGAGGAGGAAAGAAAGAAACCTTTCTGTAGATAATTTGCAAAATCATATTGTTGAAAGTAAATATAAGTTTTTGTCATTTGAATTAAATATTTTTTTGCATTTTAAAAGAGAATTTTACATGGAAAAAAAGATTTAGTTAATATAGCCCCAGCTAAAATGTTTGGTTGGACTGACCAAATGTTGGTTTGACTGATCAAATGATATTGTTCGTTCAATAAAATTTTATTGAACTAACAAAATGATTTTTTCAGTCCAACAAAAAATATTTGGGTGGCGCAAAATTTGGTTGACACAACTATTTTTTTGTTGTTTTAACAAAATCGTTCTTTTCGTGTATAGTGACTGGGAAACAAACTAATTTTCGATATTTTTTTTAAGATGGCTTCTACGAGTAGGCCTACAGTGCACATTTTCATTTTATATTCGTGTACATATGTTGTACTTATACATTATTGAGTTTTTTTTATATATATATATTTTATTCAAGCTGTTTGAAAAACAAAAAAACATAATTCCAACTTTTACACTTTTTTCCCGACATTCATTCTGTAATTCCGAAAACTTCGTAAGTTAATCTTTTCAGTTAATTTGTTCAAGTATAATTTTCGAAAATAAAATCGGTTCGGATTAACAGGAATTTCGGATTAGCGGGGTTCTTCTGTAATTTTTTCCCATTGATCGTAATATAACGGAAAACTTCTGACTGTCCCTGTCATTAAACTATACATCCGATTTTCATAAAATTTGAAATGACTCTACAAAATTTTGCAAAAATTATATATTTAAAATGTCACCCATTCGGTTGGGTAGTTTTTGCACTGTTATATGCGGACGGACGGACAGACAGACGGACCGAACGACGACTATAGGTGCTACGTATTTATATAATTAAGAACGCACCTAAAAAGGGCAATTAGAGCGTCTTTGGTGCAGCACAGCAGCCGTCAGTTGTCAGACTCTTGGAATAATTCAGGCAATCTGCTCGGAGATGTGTCTTATCTGCCCAAGTTTAACACGCTCTGCCTTTTTTGAGTACTTAATGTCCAACGAGTGAAATTATAACCATATAAATACATTTCGTGAATGCAAGATGCGTTTGAAATTAGGAATCTCGTTTTTATGGTTGCACTTAAAAAGGGAAGCAAGTAGGACGGTCGTTCTGCCAAGCCAAGCTATATAAAAAAAAAAATACCAACCCCGCCAAGAACGTGGAGACCGCTTAACTGCTAATTATACAGGACACAATTTCTCCGTGTTAAATCGATCGAATATGGAAGTTTAAAATGTTAGATTTCAAAGGAAGATATCATCGCAGAAAAATAAAACAAAAACTAGAAGAATCTAAAGAACAAACCTTTCAATTCGATATCAAACTCATCTTCATAAATTAATTATAAACAGAGATATAGATTTAAAAAAAAAAAAAAAAAAAGTCGAGATGTTGAAAATAATTACTTTTTTCTTCATCAAGCTTTTATTTTCAATCAACATAGAGACTTAAATAATGGACAGAAAACAGCGCTAAACCCACCTGTGACAGCGTTTCTGTCCCATAGCTATCATTTTTATTCAAAATTAATTTAAAACATAACTTTCTTACTTTTAGATCATATTATCCTCCCCCCCCCCTCTTTCCTATAATGAAATATGTGATTAAATTCATTTCTCAAAACCATCCAGAGTTTATTAAAGTGATTTCTTTCTTCTTTCTAAAATCATCTTTAATTCAAAGCGCTCAAATAATCATTTACTTTTTTCCCTTTCTTATTTTAATCTGTAGCTACCCGTTACCGCTGCTTGTGCAAAGAAATAAATAAGAATTAAATAGCACAGCTGCTAGTCTCATTTCATTTTCTTGCATTGGATTTTTTTCCCCGCCGCAGTGATCAGAAATTTTTATCTCTACTAATACGTGAACGTTGAATAGATATTAACAATAAAAAGTAAAAATAAACGAATCTTATGGGAAGCATGTAGCTATCGTGTTTTGTGGTCGAGCTAAAAGCCAGATGCCTGTGATTTCCAGCATTCTTCTCAGGCGGCGGTCTGCTTTGTAAAAGCTGTTGTATAAACAAGTTTCGCTTTGTCTGTTACTTTTCTCATCCTAATTAGAAGCGCTTACTTGCATTCTCGGCCTCACCCGTCCGGTAGTGTCACCACATTTTTGCGGTAATGTTTATCGCCAAAAGCCTTTGTTCACTTTCGCGCAGTCACCAAAAATTTGTAATTTGGCGATTCTGTGCAACGCCAAGATTTCTAGACTTCTTGCAAAAAGTCCTTCCGGCCAGTGCCGGGAGGAAGAGGTAGCTTTCATATTCCTTATTTTAAAAAAGCTAACTTATATTATTCAAACACACGAAGCTCAATTTAGTGGAAACCGAATATAGGAGATTCAATACTAATTTTTACCAATACTAAATCATTATGAATGAGAATTTCGCGAAATTAGTCAGCTTTATCCAAGCTGCTTTTATTTAAAGTCACTTATATTTGGCTGCCAAATTCGGCGATTTCTTAAAGTGCCTGCCATTTTAAGACAACATGGTAGATGAGGCTAACCAGTGAACTTGGTCGAGACCTTAGTAATTGCTGTGCACATGCTCACTCATATCGGAATCGGTTGATATATACGAGTGCTGTCGCGGGCAAAAAATCAGATTTTTCAAAATGTCACCCACTTTAGAAATTGAAACTGCTGTATCTCAGCCATTTTTTAAGATAAAGACAAACAAAAAATGCTCCTGAATCCTTATATCAAGGTCAAATACTTAAGAAAGAAACCTTTTTCAATTTCTAATTTTTTTGCACCTCACTTTAAATATAATTTTTTTTTAATTTAATGACCGCCATTTTGAAACAAGATGGCTGATGAAGCTGGCCAGCGAACTTGGTCGAGATATTGATGTATACTATCCACATACCTTCTTCCATCGAAATAGGCGAATAAGTGTGGTATCGCGTGACAAATACAAGATCGTTTCAAAGTGTTAACCATGATAGAAATTCAAAGTGCTATAATTCAACCATTTTTTAAGATATAAACAAAAGAACAAATTTTCAGAAACAAAAATTGCTCCAGAATCTTTGTATCAAGGCCAAACACATAAAAAAAATCTTTTTCATTTTCCAAGTTTTTAATACCTTATTTTAAATTTTAAATTACATTTTTTTTTAAATGGCAACCCTTTTGAAACAAGATGGCGAATGAAGCTGGCCAACGACCTCGGTCGAGACATTGGTATGTACTATGTACAGACCAAGTTACATTCAAATCGGTTCATAAATACATGTGTTATCGCGTGACAAAAATCAGGTCGTTTTAAAATGTCAGCCACAATAGAAATTCAAAATATTACAACTCAGCCATTTTTTTAGATGTAGACGAAACAAAACCTGTTCCGGAATCTTTGTATTAAGGTCAAACACATACAAAAAAAATCTTTTTCATTTTCCAATTTTTTGGTATCTCATTTTAATTTTTTTTTTAATTTTTTTAAATGGCCACCATTTTGAAACAAGATGGCGAATGAAGCTGCTCAACGAACTCGGTTGAGTTATTTGTATGTACTATGTATAAACGAAGTTACATCCAAATCGGTTCATAAATACGCCTTTTATCGCGTGACAAAATTCAGGAAGTTTCAAAATGTCAGCCACACTAGAAATTCAAAATGCTATAACTCTGCCATTTTTTAAGATATAGACGAAACAAAAACTGCTCCCGAATCTTTTTATCGAGGTCAAACACATAAGAAAAAAATATTTTTTCAATTTTCAATTTTTTGGTACCACATTTCAAATTTAAATTTTTCTTAAAATTTTAAATGGCCGCCATTTTTAAACAAGATGGCGGATGAAGCTGGCCAACGAACTCGTTCGAGACATTGGTCTGTACTACGTATAAACGAAGTTACATCCAAATCTGTTCATAAATACGCCTTTTATCGCGTGACAAAATTCAGAACGTTTCAAAATGTCAGCTTCGCTAGAAATTCAAAATGCTATAACTCAGCTATTTTTTAAGATATAGACGAAACAAAAACTGCTACGGAGTCTTTGTATAAAGGTCAAATACATAAGAAAAAAATATTTTTCCATTTTCAATTTTTTGGTACCACATTTCAAATTTTAAATTTTTTAAAAAATTTTAAATGGCCGCCATTTTGAAACAAAATGGCGGATGAAGCTGGCCAACGAACTCGGTCGAGACATTGGTATGTACTATGTACACACCGAATTACACCCAAATCGGTTCATAAATACGAGAGTTACAGTGTGACATAGGTCATATATATATATATATATATATATATCAATTTTGAACGGAGGGTGGTTTCGGGGTCTGGGGGTCATGATCGATGAAAATATACCAAAATTTTTTGAAATCGCTTTCCTCCGAACGGCTGCAATAGGTAGCTTTTTGTAAAGAAAGCTACCTAATAATCATTTTTTTCTTCATCAAGCTTTTATTTTTAATCAACATAGAGACTTAAATAATGGACAGAAAACAGCGCTAAACCCACCAACGACCACGTACTATCTAATTTACATTACAATAGCTCAAATCGGATACGGGTCGACCACTTTGATTTCAATCTGTCAGCCAGTCATTTTTCTTCGAGATTATTTTTTCGAATAAAACTGCTTAAAGTTACATTTTTAGAAAGATTTTTCAAATAAAATTAATTTTTGAGAGAAGAAGTACAGTCGTGGAAAAAAAAAGTAAACACCCCCTACTAACTCCACAACAAATTATCGTATAAGAAAGCTACTGGTACCGAATGATTGGAAATAAAGTCTACTTTTATGTGATGTACATAAAATTTGCTTAGGAGGCCATCTACATATTAAAAAGAACCATAACTTTGTTTTTTTTCAATAGTAGTACACAATTCTGACAACATCAGGGCCGAAACTAGGGTGGGGGGGTGGGGGGGGGGCATGTGCCCCGGGCGCCAAGTGAAAGATTATACCTTTGGAATCGATCATTTTCTTCTGATAGACTGATGGCTTTCATTATTATGAAACAGCCATTATAAATGAAGTGTTAGGTGAAGATGAAAGAGCAGTCGTAAAAAGTTTGAACTCTGATTTTCTGGTCAGGATGGGAAAAAAAATGGCCATAATTTTTTTTTCATAATAATGAAAACCATCAGTCCATCAGAAGAAAATAACTCGGTTAAAGCGGAAACTCGGTTAAGCGGGACTCGGATAATCGGAACGCTACTGTATAAGCAAACACTGTAAATAGCCGGTAATACATGCGAATTCTTTTATGTGAACGAACTATAATTGCAACAAACGTCACATTCAATTTACGTAGTTCAGTATTACACATTTTATGATTAGATATTTTAAATTTTAAAATAAGTCGGCCATTAGAAAATTAATAAAATTCTCTTTGTAAATATAGTTTGAGTGTGAAAGGGGGGGGGGGCGCCAAAATTCATGTTTGCCCCGGGTGCTAAAAAGGCTAGTTTCGGCCCTGGACAGCATAAATGGACTCTACACCCTTCAATTAGTCTAAAAACAAGTTTTTACGCAATTCGTATCATAAATTTCCGAGAAATTAATTATTTTAAAACGAGCGTATTTTAAGGGCTGTATATCCAAATTGAAGTTCAGTATTCGATTGTTGACCGAGAGAGCCGCTTCCTTGATCAATACACCTTCAGCAGTCAATTAAGCCTGTTAGATTACAGAATAGCGTAAGAAATTTCAAAACATCTAGTCACTTCTATCATAGACGGCCACTTAAACCATCATTCTTCCGTTTTTTAAGCATAATTTGAAAACTACTTGGTAGAAAAATGTGAAATTTTGGATTTCCATAAAGCAGGACTTAATAAAACTGAATCCATCAAAAAAAAATTGTAGGTTGCAGTTCATATATATTTTTTTTTAATATTAATTTCATAATTCATATCAGAAAATTATAAAAATTGCAAATTCAACGTATTTATGTTTGGGTATATTAGTATTATTGCGACACAAAAAATTAGAACATTGGGATCATAATTTCAGAAGTTATAAATAAAAATATGAAAATGTAATTTAACATTAGAAGCACTAAATTTTGAATGTTTATAATTCAAAAACTTATCATTCAAATGACTTGAAATTTGGTGTCTAGGCATAGTTTGAACCAAAGATTTGAAATATCTAATTAAAATTGGGTATTGCTATTGAAAAAAATGAAGTTTGGATTAGTTTTAATATGTAGATGGCCCCCTAAGCAAATTTTATATGCGTCATTTAAAAGTAGACTTTATTTCCAATCGTTCGATACCAGTAACTTTCGTCTACGATAATTTGTTGAGGAGTTAGTAGGGGGTGTTTACTTTTTTTTTTTCCAAGACTGTACCTATTAAAATATCTGCATTAAGAGTTATCGCCTTTTAAAGTTTCATTCCTAATGTAAACAAAACTTTTGGAAAGGAATTGAGTTCAATGTGATTTTTCTATTTAGAAAAAAACAAAGAGGTAAACGATAGGCACTTCGTCCGTGGTCAGAGAATCAACTGAGAAAATACATTTGGCGAAATTTTTTTATGATTTAATGAAATCAAGCAGGACTTTCGTTCTGCCAAGCCAAGCTGAAAAAAATGCTAACCCCGCCAAACAAACAAACGCCAAGAATAAGGCAAGACACCGTAACTGCTTATTATACTGATGACAACTTCTCCATGTTAAATGAACGAAATATGCCAGCGTAAAATTTCCCATATCAAAAGAAGCAATCATCGCAGAAAAATAAAACCAACACTAGAAGGACCTAATAAAGAAGATCTTCAATTTGAGATCAAATGCATCCTCATAAATTAATTATAAACAGAGATATAGATTTTTTAAAATAACGTCGAGATACTGAAAATGACAGATTTATTTTCTTCGTCACAACTTATGTTTAAATCGAGGTAGAGACCTAAATAATGGACAGAAAAAAGTAAGGATTGAATTTTTGGATAGATATTTACTCAATCTACGTGCTGTTATAAAATTCAGCTTTAAAAACATTATTTTTCTATTCATAATTAGCGAAAAACTGTTAATTAGTTCTAAAGTTTACAAATTATGCCAAATAGCGATAAACCCGCCAAAATATTTTAGAAATCTTATACTTTTCTTTTATATTATCCTTTTGCATTGATTTCATCGAAGATAACTATGGCTGAGATTCAGATAGATTTTTCGCTGTTAGCGAAATGAGTTTGACCAATCAGAAGCCTGCATGTTTGAGAATATTTGCTGTTTGTGGATCCCGGCCTATGTCATGAAAGTTTTGAGTCATTTTTTTTAGTGCCGTGGATGAAGTGCAATGTTTGTAGAAATGTAGGCTAGGATCCAGATAGATTTTTCGCTGTTAGCGAAACGAGAATCGCCAATCAATAGCCTGCATTTCTGCAAACAGCGAAAAGTTCACAAAAATGCAGGCTTCTGATTGATGAATCTCGTATCTCTGACAGCCAAAAATCTATCTAGATTGCGCACAATGGAGGATATTCCAAATATGGGTTCGAGGCTGAAAATCTCACGTGATACCGGTAATTTATCCAAGGAACTTCTATCTGATAAGAAGGGAAGATACTACTACTTTGCCTCATGAACCGTTTCATTGGCTAGCGGGGATTTACATTACACGTCTACGGAGCCTTCCCTTCTTTACGATAGAAGTTTTTACCTTGACCACGTGATCAAAATGTAGATGGAATATCCTCCATTATGTTGAACAGAATTTTGCATTTCCACATCCAGGTAGGGTATTAATTGTCATAACAACAATACATATTCGAAACTATTTTAAGGCACTGATTCTGAACTCCTTTGCTATACCTTTCAATATTAAAGAAGTTGTTGTTTCCATAGTAACAGTACTTTTCTGTATTGCTTTCTCTAAAACACAAATATAGAAATTTAACAAAGAGCGCTCACAATCAACACCATAACAGAGAGCCTTCATACATAAGAGTGGTGATATATGCACAGGAAGCATGCTCATTTCAAGTTTTTGCCGAAAGTATGGCTACAGCGTCTAGAATACCTTGTGTGGAAATATGCTATCCAAACAACGCTAAAAATTTGTATCCCTTAAATGTGCGACGATACTGCTAAAATCCCAAGTATCGATCACAGCGGGATTTGGTATTACATTGTATAGACTAGCAATATCTTGCAGTTTGAGAAAATATCCTGCAGGTGTCGCTGTGATCTGTATATTTCAGCGGCATCATTGCACAGTTAAGGGATACAATATTTTAGATAGCCAATTTCCACACTATATATACAGCGCCTAGAAGATACTGTGTGGAAAACGGCTACAAAATAGTGCTAAAAAATTGAATCCCATAAATGTACAACGATGTTGAATAACAAGATGTCGATAGTAGCGCCATCGTAGTGATTTAAAAACGATAGCCATTCTAAAAAAGACTCTTTAACCTGTTTCACGTCATTCCTTAACTAAATTAGCTTATAACAGACCAAAATATCTTATATTTATAGTTTCCGATATTTAACATTCTATAATTTTTGAAAACTCAGTGTTTATATTGAAAAGAGTTACGAGATGGCGCTCGTATCAGCATATTGCCGCTGAGCATTGTTGGAGATTTATGGGATACAAGTTTTTAGCACTTTTTAAAGCGTTATAGGAATAGCCGTTTTCCACACTGTATATTCTAGGCGCTGTACTATAGCTCCGTTATAGGCCTAGATTATATGTTGTAGAAATCGACTATCCCAGCAATACTTAAAAAAGAGCGGAAATAGTGAATCCCTTAAATGTACAACGATGTTGAATTCCAAACAGTCATTTACAGCGACATCTGCAGGATATTTTTTAAAGAAGAAAGAGACACGTGTAATGCACCGCTATAGCGTCTAGAATACATACTGTGGAATTTTGCTATCCAAGCAGCGCTAAAAAGTTGTATCCCTTAAATGTGCAGTGACGCTGAAATCCAGGGAGCTGATCGCAGCGACATCTGTGATAAACTTTCAAAGTAAACATCGTATTATTACAGCGGGCTTGACGCCAAGCACACAGGTCAGATGTATGTTAATAAAATGTAAAAAAAAAACGCTACAGCGTCTAGACCAAATTATAGCGCCTAGAATATATAGTGTGGAAATTGGCTATCCCTGTAATACTTAAAAAAGTGGTAAAATATTGTAACCTTAAATGTGCAACGATGCTGCTGAAATATACAAATCGCAGCGACATCTGCAGGATATTTTCTATAACTGAAAGATATTGCTAGTCTATACAATGTAATACGAAAAGCCCGTAGATTTCGCTGCGATCGACACTTGGAATTTTAGCAGTATCGTCGATCATTTACGGGATACAAATTTTTAGGGTTGTTTAATAAAATATTTCCACACTAGGTATTCTAGACGCTGTTACCAAATCGTCATGAAGTTTTAGGAAATATCCTGCAGATATCGCTGTGATCGACTCATTGGATTTCAGCATCATTTGAAATTTAAGAGATCCAATATATTAGCACTTTTTAAAGTATTACTGGGATAGCCGATTTCCACACTATATATTCTAGGCGCTGTAGCACCGCGGTAGCCTGTCTTTTTCGTTTACCTCGGAGTAGATATAGATGAAGTCCTTTGTAGCTGTTCCTAAACTGTGGCCAACAACATATAAGGCCAGTTCATAACGTCACACGGAGTTGATTATCTGTACACGGCAATGGACACAAAAAAAATCGGCTCGCAGCTTTGTACTAATCATCGTGTAAAGATGATCCAACTCTGAGACTAACGAAAAAGACAGGCTACCGCGGTGGGTCCGATTCTTCTTTTTTTACAGACCGCTGGAGTCACGTGATGCTCGAATGCACCAAAGACGGTGCGTGAAAAGAGCATCACGTGACTCCAGCGGTTTGTAAAAAAAGAAGAATCGGACCCACCGCGATAGCCTGTCTTTTTCGTTAGCCTCGATCCAACTGCGTGTGACTTTTAAACATCATGAACTGGCCTATTATGTCATTGGTCGCGCTAACACCCTCCCTCCTGCGTCCACCGTATATAGCGGCATCTTGTACTGGAGACTGCTAAATGGGCTGCTATCGGTCAAAATCAAGAGAGAAAAGGGCAGAAGAAAGGGAAATAACTCGTTTTTTTTTTTTGGTAACTAGTTTTTCACACGGGAAGATTGACATGTCTGTTCCTCTCCTTTCATAACTTCATGGTGGTGAAATACGCCAAAGCATCCTAAATATCTGAGAAAGTCTTGACTCGCGTCACGAAAACGTCACACAAAGCAGGCAAAGCAAAGAAAAAAAATCATTCATCGGCTCGTGAATATGAACGAGCCAATGAATGATTTTTCTTCTTTGTTTTGCCTGCTTTGTGTGACGTTTTTCTGACACGTGTCAAGGCTTTCTCCAATATTTAAAGGGCGTTGAATAGGCCGCGATCAAGATAGATATTTCGCTATTAGCGGGATGGGATTGATCAATCAGACGTCTGCATTTTTCCGAACGTTTTGATGTTTGCAGTAAACACCGAAAAGCCTGCAAGGATGGAGGCTACTGATTGGTCAATGTAATTTTACTAACAGAGGAAAATTTATCTGGATCCCGGACATTAACTTTGGTTGGTTAAAACAATTTTGAATAAAATCAAATCAGGAAGCCAATGTTTGTTAACTTTTCTGGTTAGTTTAATTGAAATCTTCCTCGTCTATTACTGAAAACTGAGTTACCGTACTTTGGACAAAAAATTGAATACGAGTACACGACTTGTGCATATGTCACCACTCTAACACAGTGTTGCCAGATGGGCTACTTTTTTTTAACTCAGATACTTAATTAGCACCACTTTTTTGAAATTGTAAAATGTGCCTTACTTAATGACATATTAATTAAGGCGAAAACAATGGGAATTTTACCGTTTATAATAAGTGCTGGCAATCAAGAAATCTGAATTAAAAAAAAGTAGCCCACTGGCAACACTGCTCTAACATATAAATGTTCTGTGTTATGACCATGATTCTAAGTGCAGTTGGTTAAATTTGAGTATCTGGGCATTAGAGAAAGCAATAGTGGCTCACTGTGGCTGAGTGGATAAGACACAATACCGCTAATCGCTTGAGAGCGTAGGTGGAAGCAGATTCGAATCCGGCCGTGATCCGCATGTGATATGATGTATGTGTTCAATAAATCAAACAAACAAACAAGCAACCAATAGTGAAACGTACAGTTGGCATGGAAACAACGACTTCTTTAATTCGTATAGAAATTTAATGAATAGTAGTAAATGACTCAAGTTTAAAATGTAGGCAAATGGTCTGGAAACATCAATGGCTCCCACCTAGTATTTCACAAAATTAATTTAATAGATTCACATGATGTATAACTTGATGCAACTCTTAACTAATGAAAATTCTGCAACAAGACTTATGTAGGTAGATCTTTTGAATGAATAATTCAGAATTCTGAGAACAAAACGAAGTTCTTAAGGCTCTTCCTCACACCTTCCTCAAAAAAGGAAATACGATAGAAAGATATAAGAATTTGGATAGCTTCAATATGTCTGTGATCTTTTGTCAGAGTTCAGAAAAAGAGTCTGGGCATAAAAAAAAAACAAATTTAACGAACGATAAGACTATAGATTTCAGGCAATTTTTAACCGAAAAATATTTAATTCTAATGTATATGCGGCTTTAATAATAGACTATTAAAGATAATCAATTTAGGGGAAATTTTATAGTAAATTAATATCCTCACATTTATGCAAATAGGTATGGATAAACAGACTTGAGTAAAATTACATATTTATTCTTTCTTCTCTATAACACGATCTAAATGAAGATGAGGTTATATGTACAGTTTATATCTTTAAATTTTTAGATATTTTTTTATCAAAAATGTTCCTTTATTATGTCTAGAATTGCTAGATTTACAGATCTTCGATTCTTTAGATGCCTGCGGGTTTTCATTCTCGGATTAACCGTAGGTATTTGTAAAGGTAAATTTTTGCAAAACCGTCAGCAAAAAAAAAAAGGTAGAAAAAACAATTAACTGACAGACTAACTGTAAATATATACTTTATTTCGACTCTGTTTTTTACTAAATTTTCATCTTTCGTAGAAAATTTTAAGGAGATATAAATTGAGAAAGACTGATACTTTGAAAGAAGAAATTGACTTTCCTTACTTTTAAATTATTAATCACTATAAAAAATGAATGATAGGTAAACAAAATGTATAATATTGTGTTTGCTCTCTGCTTATAAAGGCTATACAAGGACTAATTTTAATTTGAGCTAGTAGAATTATTTCAGTTATATATCATTTGTTTTAAAAAAAGAACTGATATCTACTAAAAAACAACTTTTCAAAAGTAAAAAATAAGCCAAGCAAAAAAAAAAGAAAAGAAAGAAAGAAAAGAAAAGAAAAAAGGTGAAAGTTGTGGCTAAAAAATAGTGTGATATCAAATTTCCAAGCTTATATTGCGGTACTTATTTAACATTTTTTGATAAAAATTTATCATATGTAAGTCGAGTACCTAAGTATGCGTTGATAGAAAGCCTTTTCTCCTTTACTAAATACATCATAACGTGTTTCTGAAAATTAATTTTTTTTAAATTATGCATGATGGGCTTGGCGGCCATCTTTCCATATTTTACACAAATTTCTAAGCACTCAAGCTCGTAACATATTTGCATTATTAAGAATTTCGAACTTATAGTTTTAGCTACAGACAGATAAATTAAGAAAGTTTTTTATTTTGAAAAAACAAATTGATTTTTACTGCTTTAACTAATTAATTAACCCCCCTCCGAAAAAAGATAATCATAAGATGAAACCTGAAGTTACTTCAGCTTTATTTTTAGACACAAATTTTTAGGCACTCATTTCCATAAATTAAAAGAATAAAATGTTTGCTTTAGTAACAATTTCGAACTTCCAATCTTAACAATGAACTTGTGTGCTTAGAAATTTGTGTAAAATATGGAAAGATGGCCGCCAAGCCCATCATGCATAATTTAAAAAAAAATTAATTTTCAGAAACACGTTATGATGTATTTAGTAAAGGAGAAAAGGCTTTCTATCAACGCATACTTAGGTACTCGACTTACATATGATAAATTTTTATCAAAAAATGTTAAATAAGTACCGCAATATAAGCTTGGAAATTTGATATCACACTATTTTTTAGCCACAACTTTCACCTTTTTTCTTTTCTTTTCTTTTTTTTGCTTGGCTTATTTTTTACTTTTGAAAAGTTGTTTTTTAGTAGATACTTTCTTCTATTGAAGATAGAAGAAAGTAAAAATGAATATTTGGAAACACGTTATGATGTATTTAGTACAGGAAAAAAGTATTTCTATCAACGAATAGGTAGACACTCGACTTACAAAAGGTAATTTTTTAAATGAAAAATGTTAAAGAAGTACCATAATATTAGCTTGGAAATTTGATATCACACCATTTTTTAGCCACAACTTTCATCTTTTTTTAGCTTGACTTCTTTTTTTGACTTTTGAGAAGTTGTTTTTTTGTAGATTTAACTTATCATTAAAGACTGTCTGCAACTATATATACAGGGTGCGTCATACGTTTGTGCAAACTTAAGAAATTCATAATAAAAGAAGTAATGCTCGGAAAAAAATTCAATTTGTGCGAATATGATACGAGGGATATTGATTTTTTGCCCAATATATAAAAAAAAATGACTACAAAAGTTACCGAAAGAGGGCACGCACACGTCATACTGAGACGTTTTATGCAAATAAATCAGGCAAACACAAAGAGCCAATGAAACAAATCACAATAACATAACACTGTGCATTTATTTTGGAGTAAAAGATGTTCAACATGACCCCCCACCACTAGTTATTAATTCGCATTTGATTTGAGCGCAGAGACGCTAATAACCGGGCAGGAAAATTCTTTTTTTTTTTTTGCTTCTTTCTTATCGAAACTACGTCTGATCACCCACTTTTTTGCAACTAAAATGCTACAAAGGAGTTATTTTGGAAAGTATTTTCGCAGATGCGATAAAGTGAGTTTTTGTGTGGTAGAAATGATGATTGCAACAAAAAAAAAAAAAAAAAAAAAAAAGAAAGAAACTATTCGGCAAGAATTAGAAGCCTCTAAAATTATTGTAAACACGCCTTTGCTTCGCACTTACTTTATTGATCACCGAGAACTTTTTAAAAATTAAGCAAGTGAGGCGCTCCAGTACGCCTATTACAGCTGAATGTAGCATGTCAGCATCAATGCCATACACGTTTCGTCGAATGGTATCTTACATTCCTCTAAAATCCCCGGGGAACCCCCGTACTAGAGACTTTAAGTATCCCAACAACCAAAAACCTGCCGGGGTCTAGTGTGGAGATTGTGAGAGCCATTCAAACTTACAACCTCGACTTATCACTCGGTCTGCAGTGAAAGTGTCCAACAGAAACAGCTTGACTTCACGTGAAAAGTAGGGTGGGGCACCATTCTGCATGAAGGTTACGACAGGCAACGCATGTCTTTCCTGCAATGCAGGCACAGCGGCCGCAAAAGCGCCTTACTTGCCTAATACCTGGCGGTGGTGGTGATCATACTGAACATCTTTTACTTTAAAATAAATACACAGTGTCATATTATTGTGATTTGTTTTAATGTCTGTTTGTGTTTGCCTGATTTGCATAAATATATGATGTGTGAGCGCCCTCTTTCGCTAACTTTTAGAATATTATTTTATACATAGAAAATAATCCAATGCTCCTCTGCTATATTCGCGCAAACCGAAATTTTTTCCGAGCGTTACTTCTTTTATTATGATTCTTTTAAGTTTGCACGAACATATGACGCACCTTGTACTTACGTAAATCAAAGTTTTCAGCAATATTTGAATAGTATTTTTCAAATATAGTTTATAGTCTTTAATTTTTAAAGATAAATTTTAATATAATTTCAAATTATATAAACATACGGTATTATTTTTTGAAGTAAAAGATATGATTAAAATCGCATTTTCATTTTGAAGTGTTTCGAAAGAATTGGTAGATAAGTAACCTGAAATGTATAAATATTGAGGCAGTATAAATCTAGTTTTTAATTAATCAGAAAAGAAAGTACATTTGACACGAATTTCTTAAATTTTACAAATAGAATTAATTTGTTTTGCATGGGTTTTAAAATGTCTCTTTAGATTATGTCTTTGAGAAAATCCTCTGGAGCACACATCACAAATGAATGGTCTTTCATTTGCATGAGTTTTAAAATGTCTCTTTAGATTATGTCTTTGAGAAAATCCTTTGGAGCACACATCACAAATGAATGGTTTTTCATTTGTATGTATAAACATATGTACAAGAAGATGTCCGTTACGAGAAAATCTTTTAGAACATACTTCACAACTAAAAGGCTTTTCCCCTGTATGATTGAGAGAATGCCTGTTTAGATCACCGATTTGACAAAATCCTTTGGAGCATTTATCACAAACAAATGGCTTTTCTTTTGAATGAGTTCGGAAATGTTCATTTAGATGTCCTTCTTCAATAAATCGTTTGGAACACAATTTACAACAAAATGGTTTTTTCTCTGGATGAGTGAACAGGTGTCTTCCTAAAGCTTTTCTGGTAGAAAAGCTTTTGGAGCATACATCGCACATAAATGGCTGTTCGCTTGTGTGAATATAAGAATGATTAATAAGATTTCCCTTTTGAGAAAACTTTTTAGAACACAATTCACAACTATATGGCTTTTCTCCTGTATGAGTAAGAAAATGTCTTTTTAAATCTTGTTTGTCAGTAAATCTTCTGGAGCATACATCACATAAAAATGGCTTTTCTCCTGTATGACTGAAATAATGCCTTTTTAAATCTTTTTTGACAGAAAATCTTTTGGAGCACACATCACACATAAATGGCTTTTCTCCTGTATGAATGCGAATATGACTAATCAGATTTCCCTTACGAGAAAATCTCTTAGAACAAACTTCACAAATATTTTTTTTTTCCCCTGTGTGAGTTTTAACATGCCGCTTTAAATAATCTTTCCGAGAAAAACTTTTTAAACACACTTCACAAATGAATAAATTCTTTTCCTCTGCATGATTTGGCAGATCGTGAGATGGCGAGCAAATATCACTAACAAAAGGCTCTTCTTCATTATGAGTGGTAAGGGAATCTTTCACAGACATGCTCTAAAAGTGCACGATGATTATACCAATATTTTTTCTAATTGTATGAGGTTGAAGTCTTAGTTTTTTACTTTAGTTTTTACAATTAAGTTTCCAGTTTGAAGTAAGTTTAAAAACATTTCAAAAGGAAAAAAGGCTTTGCTTATAAGAGTGCAAAGATGAGTTACACCACCACAAATAATTTATGTTAAAGGAGCTTTTTATTGACTTGTGTACAATGCAAAGTTTTGTGCACTAAGGACTTCTGAGATAATCCCTTGTATCATTCACTAATAAAGAATTTTGTGTGTCTGGCCATCTAAAAAAGGGAAAAAAATCTATATTACTCAGTTATGAAATGTGCTTATTAATTTACAACACTCTAAAACTGTTTGACTTTTAAATATTTTACATGCTATAAAAGGATAAATGCACCTACTTCTTTGTATATTAGATTATTGCATTATGTTTTAAATCTAAGATAAACTAGCTCTTGCCGCGAGCCTTTGTCCGACGATATAGGCTCTGAAGTGCCCTGAAATGCACAGGAGTCATGCAGGACGGGTTTCCCCGTGTGATGTCTCATGACGCTGCAATCGTCCAAGACCGAGCACTGCCCCATGCACGTCATTCAGCCTCAGCCTAAACGTCTGGAGTCTGATTGAAACGACAGAAACCCCACCCATCTCAAGGAGTTAAGTTGTCCCTACGCTTGGTCCCACCCCAGCGACTCACAGGAATCGAATACCTACAATGGAATCGAGCCCATGAGTCATGCTAAGGTTTCCCGAGAGGGAGTTGCTTTACGGAATACTTCCGAGATCAACTGCTATTAAGAGCAAAGACATTTTTGGTCGGAAACCGACGTGGGAAAAAGATTGTGCCGCTAGTTATCCCGGGAGAGCCACGGAAACTCTCTCCCTGACGGCACAGGTACCCTGAAATGTCAAAAATTGCCTTCTTGTTGGAAATGAAGTTTGACGACAGATTTTGAACTCGGCGACACGTTGTGATACATTAATGGAATTTTTGCTCCAAATTTAAATAAAAAAAATAAAAAAATAAAGACAATACAAACAGGAAGTAAGATAGAAGGAATAAATAAACTAAATAACTTTAGATGTCATAATACGAATTTTTATCAAACCAAATTTCTGAGGATATACATAAGAGAAAGTTTCTCAGTCAAATCAGTTCATTTTAAACTTATGGTCTGTGAGGTTATACGTAGAGTTTTGCATGGGTCGGATTTTAACCGACCCGAACCAGAAAATTCTATTTGCAGTCAATCCGAACCCGCCAAAAAATATTTCATTGACTCGCAACCCGAAAGTAATTTTTGGCGACCTGCAACTCTACTTGAACCTGAGATAATTCAACACGCACCCGAAATATTTAAACCCGCAACCTGGCTCGAACCTGAAATGAAAGTACAGTAAATCATATCTCAATACAATCATGAAAAGTGTTAATCTACAATTAAATCTCTAATAATAATTTTATCTTTTATATAGAAAAAGGAACTTATATATATTCTGTAATATTTAAATATACACTGATTTCCAAAAATTAAGGAAAAACAACAAAAATAGCGATTACTCAAAATGTTACATATAGATTTTAATAAAACTTAGCCACAATATACAACACATAGTAAGGTATAAAATAACATTAAAAGAAATTACCAGACGATTGTAGTGTTACAGAAATTAGCACATAAAATAAACAAAATAAATGTGTCAGTTTGGTATAGGAAAAGTACTTTTAATATGGAGTATGATCACCCCAAGAAGCAATACAGCACATACAGCGATGTGTGATACTGCCAATTATGCGATCAATAAGTTCGCTGGGAAGTGCGAGCCACTGCTGTAGTAAAGCAGTTATAAGCGTGGCAAGGGTCTGGGGAAGAGGATTGAGAGTAGCAACACATCTTCCTTAGCATTCCAAACATGCTCAATGGAATTAAAGTCCGGTGATCGAGCTGGCATCCAATGCGCTGAATTGTTTGGTGCTGAAGATCATTTTCCATGATGCGACCCGTGCGCGGTCTAACGTTGTCGTCTTGTAACCGGAAATCATTACCTATTGTGCCGACATAAGGGAGCACATAAGCATCAAGAATGTCACCTGTACAGACGTGAGCATTCACAATTCCATCTGGAAACACATAGAGGTATGTACGTCCACCCAAAGAGATGCCACCCCAAACACAGAAACTGCCTCCTCTGTATGAATCTCTCTCACGAATGTTTGATGGATGATAGCGTGTTCCATGTTCTCTCCAAATCAAACAATGCCTACTATCGATTTGGAGGCTAAACCGGGACTCATCTGTGAAGAAATTACGCACCCATTAATCGGCCGTCCAGTGGACATGTTGACGTGCCCACCTTAAACGTTCCCTCTGGTGTCGTGAGATGAGCAACACACAAATGGTTGGTCGCCTCACGTAAAGTCCACCTTCATGAAGCCTTCTACGCACAGTAGATGTTGATACCAACCTTCCAGTCGCTACAAAAGGGACGCTCTAAGGTGAGAGGGGGCTGCTGTTTTATTCCTTCGTACACATAACCTCAAATATCGGTCATCAGTGCTTGTCGTAGCTCTTGTCCGTCCTTGGTTGAACCATCTGGAGGTCACACCAGTGATTTGAAATTGTTGCCAAAGCCTATGAAGACCAGAAGGACTCACATTTAGCCATCTGGCCACCTCTGTCTGACATTGACCTGCCTCCAATCTTCCAATAGATCTATAATGCAGTTCTGCGGATAAATGATACCTTGAGATCATACTAATAAATTGGCTATCTCTGATTTCTTATCTCATAATCACAGCGATACCTGCAGCCATACTCTCTAGCCTGCATTTTTATGCTCCTCACAGATGACGCAATCCGATTGCAGCGCCACTAATTTGCATTTTGTAATTTTATTCAGCATCTTTTAGTTAACGACATATGCAAATTTCATACGGATAGGTTTCTTTTAGAACGACTTATCGCTCATTTTGTGATTTTCCCTTAATTTTTGGAAACCAGTGTAGTAAAACCTCTGAATAGCGGTCACCTCAGCATCATTGAATAAAGTCATACATCGGGTCGGGTTTTCCCTTTTCTGGTCGGAATGGCTTTAATTTTATTTCTGTGGTTTGGCTTCACCTTTGAATAATTCTTAATGGCCAGATTTAGGTTTTTTGCAAGACGGGTTATGGGGATTTTCACAAAAATTTTGAACAGAACTATGTTCCATATGAAAATAAATACGTATTTGAATATCAATCAGTATACCATATTTAATTTACTGCTTGAGAAATAAAATGTACGGTTGTGTAATATGTGTAGACTGAAAGATGTCCACTATTCAAAGGTAAAAGCGTACAAATATACCACTGTGTTATGAATTGAAAAGCGTTCGGTAAATAGTGGCATCCGCTTTCTGGGATTGACCGTTATGGAAGTCTTATGGCATATAGATTTTTAACGTGAAAAAATATTTTGGACATTATGTTGAATAATTTGTTCCACCCGAACCCGACATCCAGCAAAAAAAATAGAAGTAAACCCGATCCAAACCAGACACGCAACGGAAAAATATAAAGCCAACCTGACACGACCCGAACCGCGGGTCGGTTCGAGTGCGGGTAAAAGCAGTTAACCCGACCCGATGCAGGACTCTACTTAGGCACTATTTTTCAAAACATTAATCATTTTCTCCATTTGGCACCATACTGCTTTCCTTTCCTCTTTTGATGGCATCAGACATGGTTAACATTTGTCTATAGTTATTACAGACAATTCATAAATAAACAAATGGGTAAGTGTGATCTTAGATCGCACAGAAAGTTTCGTTTAATATTACTTCTAAAACACTTTATCCATTAATTAATACATCCAAATCGTTAATTCATAATTATTAAATCCTTAAACTTTTTCAGTAAGAACACAGATGGCAGCACCATTAAATTTAATTTTAAAATTATCACAATTCGAAGACTTTTTTTAATCAAATTAAAAAAGTTCAAGAACTGCTTTTCAGACAATTGTAACAGCCTGTGTTTGCATATTTGAAAAGCATATTTAATTACAGGATTTAATTTTAACTAAGAAAACCTAAATACTTAAAATGGCAAAAATATACGAAAGTTCTTTTAATTAAATCCATAGGACAATGAAATATCCATAGGTCAATTTAAAATTTGGCAAGTTCTCAAAAAAAGGGGGAATTTTTGAATTAAAAAAATAATTTATAAAATATTTTACAACTTTTGGCCTAAAAATGGCGAAAAAAAAATCTCTCTATTCTAAAAAAAAGTAACTACCGCTGTCACCGTCGCCGCCGCCGCCGCCGGTTTTGATTTTTTTGTGACCGGAGGCCTTTCTTCGTTAATATTAAGAAAAATAATGCATACAAAAATATGAAAATCGGTGGTTTTATACAGAAATGTTTGATAAACACGCTGATGCAGACAGTTTTTAAATCGAAGAATTATTTTAAGAGTTATTTAATGCTAAAGTTGGACAAAATCGTTCCACTAAAAAAGTTTTATAGCAGCAAAAACTATACATGGCAGTGTAATCATTTTTAGATCATTTTATGCGTTAGAATTTGCCGGAGTGCAGATTGCATTATTTTTTTTTATTTTGACTCATTTTTTGAGGTTTTATTTCTATTTTAAATTCAAATTTTCAGCATTTCTAGAGATACTTTTTACAGATTTCAGAAAATTGTACTAATTTAAACTGTTGCCAACTGTATAAAAAGCGCAAGCAATAATGTTTGTTTCAAATTAAAAATTTATTTACACGTGACTATTATAAACAGGAAAAAAACTTTCAAATTAGAATTAAATAATTACGGATAAAAAGCAGGAACTTATTAAAAATTACGTCATAAAAAGTATACACGTGAATTTTAAAAGAGAAAGGATATTGTAAAATAATAAATTCATTAACATGCGTTTGAAGTCTTAGGAGAAATTACGTCATATTTACGTCACATTATAGTTATTACATAAAATGAACACAAAATAATATTGCAAAAAAGCTTAAATTTAGAAATTGCGCTAGACATTTATTTGATATTTTGAGAATTAATTTAAAATGTCTCATTTACAAGAACTTTCTTTTCGCTTTGTTAAAAAATACCAGGAGACAAAGACTCTCTTTACTTAATTCCTTTTATATTAGCTTATTTTGAAATGTTGTTACACGTGTATACGTCATCAAGTTATTTTTATTTCGACGTTTTATTTGTGTTTTTATTAATGTTGTACGAATTTATTTGTTCTTTCGTTATTTAAAATAAAAATTATATCAATTTGTATAATTTGGCGAGTGGTTTGGCGATTTATATGATTTGGCGAAATTGGTCGACGGGATAATCAAGTAGTACCGCAGCGGATTTGGCGTTAAAATTCCCCAATCAAAGAAAAATGAATAGAAATTCGTTTATAGGGAGATCGCCACTGTTTTTTAAATTGTAATTCAATCTTTCGAAATCTTTTTAAAGCCGATCAAATTAGCGTGCATTTAGAGTCTGCGGTGTCTGGACGGGGGTTGGCGAGCGTAGCTCGTAGGGGGCCGAGCCCCCTAGTAATTTCAAAAATTTTGTTGGGACTTAAAACGACCTATAGAGGCGCTGATCGCAGCCTTCGGTACAGGAAAATGGTGCCTTTAACTAATGCTAAAGTACCATTGAAATAATTCTTTATTGTAAATGCTTTTGAAAGCATCAGATATTCAAATTAGGATAAGTATTAATTTGTCATAATAATACAGAACTCTAATATCACAAGGAATCAGAAATTGTGCAACAAAAATAATCATTCCGAACTAATTAAAAATACATGTAATGCAATGTGCTTGCAAGGGATTTTCCTGAAGGGAGAAGTTATATCTTTCATCCACCAGATGGCGTATTCGAGTGTTTGAATCGCCAATAACGGTGAAAAAATTTCAAACTCTGTCGGTGAGCTTCGAACCTGAAACCTTTTGATTAGTAGGCGAATGTGCCGCCATGGAGCTATCTAGTCTGAACGAAAAAGACTGAAATTAAGGTTCTGCTCTAATTAATGTCAAAATTAAATTAATTCATTTAATTAAAATAACAAAACTTTTTCAAAATTTTATAATTTGTCGTGTGATCGGTGCCTTTCAGCTATAAATTTGCAACATTTCAAGTCTCTAACTTATACAGTTTCTGAGAATGAACTCTTCGACGGACAGAGGAGTGATACGAATAGAGTTTCGTGAGACGAATGAAACTGAGGCTAATGAGAAAGACAGGCTACCGCGGTGCATTCCACATATCTTTTTTTACAGACCGCTAGAGTGACGTGATGCTCTTTTCGCACACCTTCATTGGTGCATTCGAGCATCACGTGACTCCAGCGGTCTGTAAAAAAAGAAACGTGGAATGCACCGCAGTAGCCTGTCTTTCTCGTTAGCCTCGAATGAAACGCCTAAAAGAACATTCTGTTCAAGAGAACTGACATGTTAAGAATACCACTGTCCACTTTTAATTGTGCTGGAAGATCAAAGACTTGTGACAATACAGAGACTTTGCTTACCAAATGCATATTTAAATAAATATTCGTAAAACATACTTCATTGTATACATTATATAAAAAGTGATATTTAGGCATATAGTTTAATTTTTAATTGATATCTTAATAACAACGCATTTACAGTCCAAAATGTAGAATCAGAGGAACTTCACTAATTTTAGATTGTAGAATTTTCTTCATTTTCGGAAATAATTTCAGTTGAGCTTTACAAATGGCTATTCTCAGGAATTGACGTTTTTGTATATCTGACAGCACTTTTTCTAATGCGCTATCAATAACAGCATTCTGAAGATTTAAGAAAGCTCCGCATTGGAGATTTTGTAGACATTTAAAACTAGTTGGATGTGCCAATCCCAAAACTTTCTCCTATCTAATACATCTTAATATTTCAAAATGTAGTTACAAATGTCAGTATTTCATTTTTATTAGTTCAATACTATATCAACTTTGACTTTCATCTTAAATTTCTGCTTCAGTCAATTAATCGGAGTAAAAACGAGTTCATCTCGATTATGATACTTATCAAAAATCGATAGTTTTCCGTTATTCTGTTGTATATCAGTTGTTCGCGAATTGTCGGCTTATCAGGATGGGAAGTTGGCGTCGCTTCACGATTCGCCGGTGTACAATAAAACTACGAAAAAAAAATATATATATATATATATATACAAATCACTATAACTGTGCTCCCTTTGAACGGAAAATTTCCAAATTCAAAGAGGACCTGATTGGCATAGTCAAAAACATACACAAATAATTTGGTTCAACTCTATGCATAACTTCATACACTTTTCGATGGTACAATAATGAAAATGGCACAAACATCGCTATCACAGCGCCTCCTTCCGTCGGAATTTTTCCAAATTAAGAGAGGACCTTCTTGCCATGGCCAAAAAACAAACGCAAAAAATTTGGTTCAATTCTATACATAACTTCATACATTTTTCGATGGTACATTAATGAAAATGGCACAAAAATCGCTATCACAGCGCCCTCTTCCGACGGAATTTTTCCAAATTAAGGGAGGACCAGCTTGCCATAGCCAAAAACACAAAACAAAATTGGTTCAATTCTATACTTAACTTCATTGTACACTTTTTGATGGTACAATGACGCCACGCGGACAGGCAGACATTTTCTATAAACATGTTTTTTGGAATCTCTGACCCCAAAAACGTGTAAATCCGTCGAAAATCGGAAGTAAAAAAAATTTCGATTACAACACTTTCTTCTATTGAAGATAGAAGAAAGTAAAAAATTATTCTCAATGGTTCTATAACCATTCAAAAAATGTAATTAAATTTTTAGACAGCTGCTTTGTAACGGCACTTAAAATGCCTTAAAATTCTCACATAAATAAAGTTTTGTGACTGGCGGTGGTGAGCATAATGACATCTATTAACTTATTTTGCTTGTTAAATAACAAAAAACCTAGCTCGAAGAAGTCCAGATTTTTTAAATCATTCTAAATATTGGACATTAGATTTGGAATATCGTACTGTATTTCAATTTTAACAAATTAAATTACATATATTTACAGAGAAGAAACCATTTTAAGGTTAAAATAATTAATTATAAACGACTTATAGTAATAAATTATCAAGTTGTCATAAATATGTTTTGCGTATGACGATCCCATGCATTCCCTAGAACAATTTTAACTAGTCAGATGTGGCAATCCCAAAACTTTCTTCTATCTCATACATATTAATGCTATAAAATTCGCTACAACAGTGCCAAAATTAAATGACAACCTACGCCCATCATGAGGATTCTAAAGATATGAATTTCTGTGCTTTAGTTCTTGAGATATGACTATCATTAAAATCGTGTAAATCCTGAAAAATTCAGCATAGCAGCACTACCTGTTAGGTGATTTAAGCCAAAACAATAATCAGCAACAACTTATGTGAATGCTTAACTGAATCTGAAGTTTCATGAAAATCCATGTATTAGTTTTTGAGATAAAGCTACTGCAGAAATCGCAAAAAATTCTGCATAACCTGTTGGGCGATTTACACCAAAAAGTAAACAACAGCAATTTATAACAGGGACTAACTGAATCTGAAGTTTGATGAAAATTCATGCATTAGTTCTTGAGATAGAGCTATTCCGATAATCGTGAATAACGCAGTATAGCAGCGCCACCTGTTGGGCGATTTACACCGAAAAGTAATTTGAAACAAATTGTATCAAGGACTAACTGAATCTAAAGACTTATGAAAATCCGTGCATTAGTTCTTGGGATATAGCTACTGAAGAAATCGTGAAAAATGCAGCATAGCAGCAGCACCTATAAGGCGATTTGCACCAAACAGTAATTTAACAAATTATATCAAGGACTAACTTAATCTAAAGTCTTATGAAAATCCGTGCATTAGTTCTTGAGATACAGCTATTGAAGAAATCGTGAAAAATGCAGCATAGCAGCGCCACCTGTAGGGCGATTTGCATCAAAAAGTAATCTGCAACAAATTATATCAAGGATTAACAAAATCTGAAGTCTTATGCCAATCCGTGCATTAGTTCTTGAGATATTCCAGAAATCATGAAAAATGCAACATAGCAGCGCCACCTGTTGGGCGATTTACACCAAAAAGTAATCAGCACCAATTTATATCAGGGACTAACTGAATCCAAAGTTTTATCAAATTCCGTTTATTAGTTCTTGAGAAAAAGCACCCGCTAAAGTTGTGACAGACATTTTGTAAAAACATGTTTTTGGGGATCTCTGACCCCTAAAACGTGTAAATTCATCGAAAACCGAAATTCAAAAAAATTCATGAATTTAATATTTTCTTCTTGTAAAGATGGAAGAAAGTAAATATCCCTGCTGGCTCGGCCTACAGGCACAGGTAAATTTGAATGTTAAGTACTAATTTTACCAACAAAAACTAAATCAAGTTTAGAAATAAACCCAGTTTAATAATTTTATCTGGCCGCTTTTGACGATTTTTTAATTTAAATTTTCCTGTAAGTGTTGGTTCTATCAGAATCATGTTAATACGATATTTTTTTTTTCAACTTCTATGTATGTTTAATTTGTTTTTGCTGTAAGAATTGGTCCTATCAAAAACTTGTCAATATAAAAGTTGTGGATAATATTAAGGAGATTTATAATAACTCAAAGGGGGTTTGATATCTTGTGAAGTGATGAAGTTATTGATTTTTTTCTTTTTCAACCACCCCTTTTTGTTTTCGTTTTATATTTTTTTGAGGTAAGAGTTGGTCCTATCAAAAACTCGAGAATATAAAAGTTGTAAATAATATTAAGGAAATTTATAATAAATATAATTGGATTTGATGAATTTTTCCCTCCTAAAACCCTATTTTTTTCGCACCTTGAGCTCACTTTTAATTTTATCAAAAATCTGTGAAACATAAATTTTTGGCCTTTTTCCTAGAAGTAATAATAACTTTAAACTAATTTAATATGCATTATAATTAAAAAGTTATGGATTTTTTCGGTTTTGACAAAACCCCTCCTTGTTTCCACCCCCTTGGCCCGATTTTGCCCATTAATGAACTTGACCGAGATTTTCTGCCCCTTGATTTTATGTATCAGTTTGGAAGAGATTTATGCAGAATTATCGAAGTTATCGTGTCCATAAAACAGTGATATATATATATATGAAACGATAAAAGCTAAGCCCCTTTTTAAAATTTTAAATCCCCTTTTTGCCCCTTTTAAAATTTGAAATCCCCGTTCTAAAAAACAGAAATTTAAATTTAGAAATTAAAATTAAAACTTTTAAATGCTTTAGTAATTTTGTCTCAATGGATTGAATGCAGTTGCTCCTGTTAAGTCAGTTTTTCAGCATCGCATCTTAAAACTTTCAAAGATCGTTTTGGCCCATTTCATAAGAATACTTTTGCTGAGGTAAGTGCAATTTTAAAGTCGAGCGGCGACCCGTCGGCCGAGTTGAGCCAACGCCTTTGGCCCGGGCAATCAATCACTCAGCTAGCGGCCAATTAAATTTTTAATATGCCTCCTTTGACTTCAACGACTCCTAGCAGCAGTGCTGCAGTTGGGTGGGAACGCGTGGGAACGTCGTTCCCAGAAATATTTGATTTGTTACTGTAAAAAAAAAAAAAAAAAAAAAAAAAAAAAAAAAGGAAACAAAATCGCGTACGGTCACAAACCTTTTTTCTTCAAACGAAATGAGCATAGAGAGCTAAATCGTTTTCTTCAGACTGTTGAAAACTATACCCATTTCAACATCTGAATGCGAAAGAGCATTTAGCTGTATGGATAACATCATGAGCGATGTGAGAAATTCACTCCTTATAGAAAGAGCCAGTTCTCTTATATTCATAAGCCATGTAGGACCTCACTTAAAACGATTTTGTCCTGAACTATATATGAAAACTTGATTGCTATCAGAAAGAAGATTAGCAGATGAGACAGCTTGTCGTAAATCGGTTGGTTGTATTTATGTCGGCCAATTATTAGCACGTGGGATATAGGCCCTAAGGGGGGGGGGGGGGGAGTGCCTTCCGTGGAAGTTTTTCTAAGGGAACCGTATTAATGCTTGGAGAACCAAGGTTCGAAGAAAACCACGAAAACTCCGAACGATTAGGCCGACAGGCGCGATTGGGATCGAACCCAGCACCTCCCGTCTACCAGCTTCGAGATCAGAACCTTTCGGCCACTGGTGAGGCTGTCGTAAATCGGAGAGCACAGAAAACACCTCGCATTATCGTTCTTTATAGAAACTTCTAGGATAGATGTGTCAGTAAGTAATTATTGTATGAATTTCATTTTTATTTTTTAATGTTCAATTGGTTTAACTTATTTGTTACAAAAATTTAACATTAAATGTAGAACGAATTGAATCAAATATCTTAATATCTGCCCCTTCTCGAGCTTAAACAATGAAGGAAATAAATTCTGATTTTTTAATTTGTTCTGCAAATTAGGTTTTTGTTTAATATGTCAAGTTTTTTAATAACTACTGCATTCAGACGAACATATTTAAAAATTAATAGAGAGCATCATCATCAGGCTTTGATTTATGCGATATCGCACCACAATTTTTGATGCAGCACAATTTGTACCGACTAAACCACTTCCAAGTGGTTTAGTCGGTAGAACGTCAGTGCGCTATACTGATGGCCCGGGTTCGAGTCCCGGCTTGGAATCTTTTTCACTATGTTGGCCTTTGCGCCTTTTAAGCAATCACTTTGAAATTTGATTTTCATTTGAAATATTGTATGCAAGGCGAATGTTTCTCTCTGGAATAATTTCCATGTATTAATATAATTCAGTTTCATGTTTCACATGAAAATCATTCAACTAAAAATAGGCAAATTATTATTACGGCTTTTGAATTATTTACAACAATCAAGGAAAAAATGTTAAATTTTATTAGAAAATGTCCGTTGATTCTCAACGAAAAAAGCGAAATTTGGAATTATTAAGAAAAATATTTGAATAATGTAAATAAAAATTAGCCCATGTTACTCTCTAGATTATAATCCACCTATATGCAAAGGCATTTTATGATCCGTTTTGACCCTGACGTCAGGCAAATGTTTTTAGACTTTGAATTTATAATGTTATTAGAATTAGCAAAGAATTAAAAATTTGTGGCATCAGGGACAAAAAGGTGGGAAGAAAAAATGAAAAAGTTATCAGCTCCATATCCTTTTCTATGTTAAATTAACATTGAGAAGTGACACTGGAAATAAAGAAGTATTGCGCTGCCGCACAATACTTAAATAACTGTTAATTAAGAGAAGTCGGCTTTTAGCTAAATGTTTTAAATTGCATTTATTAATCTTAGCAAAAATCCGGTAGCATCAACATCTACTCTTACTCTATGAAAAGGTGCATTCCCACAAATATTTTTTTCCAACTACAGCACTGCCTAGCAGGAATAATGCCAAATACATCATACTTATACTGCTGCACGGGCTGCAAGAGAGGGTTTTTTACCATCTAAAGAATGCCTTAACTCCACGCCACTCTGCTCTCCATGGATCGCTTTGCAATCCACCTAAGTCCCAATGTCCAGTAAAGATTAAACTAACAGCTCTCATGTCAAAGGGACCTGATTTCTCAAAAGGATGTAACAAAGACCAATAAATCAGGTCCCCGAAAAAACTGTGTCTTCATTTAATCAGACACGCACTTTATCAGACTTTTATTAGCTCCCAGATCAACACTCATGGCCTGCGACTACAGAACTATGCTAGAAACTCAGAGGGAGCGATCCGACGCCACTGAGCCCATCGAGACCGTGACAGAGGAAACACAACGGAGTAGCGCAAAAAATCCTTACATATATATATAAAGTTTTTAACTGGTGGTGGTTTTGGATTCTAGGGATCGGTTTAGATGTACATAAATTTTTCAGAAATTCCAACACAAGGGAAAATGGTAACAGGTAGCATTTCTTACGGAATCTACTTAATATGGAAATTCATGATACAGTATACAGAATGCACATCAGTGAATGAATTAGTTCTTAACCCTTAAATGCCGGGTGTTGCTTTACGGCAACATACCCAATTTAGTCTCTAAAATACTATTAGAATAATGTTAAAGCTATAATGCCTAATGTTGCCAAAAACATACATTCTGAAAAAATTGTTAAATCGATTTTCAACATGTAGATGGCAACACTTGTGTTCTTTAAGAATAAAGATAGATTTATTTTTTCAATTGTTGCTACTTGTTCTTTTTGTTTTGTTTGGAAGCTTGCGAAATAGCCTATTTTGTTCTGCAGTGAGCAAGTAAAATTTATTTCTTATTATAGTTCCTAAAATTCTTGTGTGTTTAATATTATAGAATTTTATCAAGGAAAATTATTTTTTCAATTAAAGACCAGTATTGCCGATTACTAACAAACTGTTTTTTAGCCGTAAACCATACTTAGAACAAAATGTGATTTTTTTAAGGTATTTTTTCCATGATTTGTTTAAAAAATGCAAGCCGAAAAACATTATTACAATGATTTTTGAAAAATCAGGCATTTAAGGGTTAATGCACAGTTAAATTAGAATCATAAATGTGCACATTTCCATAATTACTACTTAGTTGAAGATTAGTATAAAATATGCAAAAATATAAGACTATATTTTTGATGCACTATGTTAATGTGCTTGTAGCATGGAGTGGTCAACAACATTCTTCAAAATAATTAATTTTCTGATATGTTTAATGCGAGTCAATTAATTTAAATCATTTTTAAATTAATTTAAATGATGAATTTAATTAAAATTAATTTAAAAGCTGGAACAAATACTTTTACTTAACATGAGTCTTTTACAGTAATTTTTGCGCCTATAAGCTAAGAAAAACCTATACTTATCTTATTTCTCCAATAGTTATGCCAGTTAATTAATTAATTGATCTAATTAATATGTTAATGCTTAACATGATTAACCCTCTCAGGGGCAGAAAAATTCTGTTCGTAAAATTATGAAATAATTGACTGACTCCAGAATTTACTAAGGAATTTTTCAGAAAATAAAAACCTGCTTTTCTACACTTTCATTATAAAAGCAAAATTTTATAAAAAAATTCTTGGTGCCATTTATCAGTTTTGGAATTAAAATTAGGTGATCACGCCATGGGACCAACACATTTGAAAGGGTTAAAGCAAATAGCGGGAAAAAGATATCATAACAAATAAATTAACAATTTGTATGGCACAGTACTCAAAACATAGAAAATGGGGTAATCAGAAAAAATTTCAAAAATTTACTCTGCACATTTTATAGATTAGTGTGAATAAAATGCTCAGTTTTGAAATTTCAAATAATTAGTTGGTGATACAACAGAAAAATAGTTCTTCAACCTCAGCATAGTTCTATTAATGAATTAAATTTCTTGTTGATCCAAGATTAAACTTCCGAATTTTCTTCCCATTCAATGGAGCTCTATAAAGTTACAAATGAAAAAGAAAAAAAAGCAAAACTGAAAATTCTACTGTTTTTCAGTTGGTGTTGTTTTTATGATGGCTGATTACCCATAGACCGATGGGAGTGCCCTCTGTGGGAAGGTCTTTTTAAGGAAACCTAACCCATATATATGCAAGGAAATCCAAGGTTCAAAGAAAACCATGAAATCGAAATATATCTAATATATTTCGATATACAATAATAACTCCGAATGATTAGCCTGAAAGGCACAATTGGGTTCGAAGCCAGTATCTCCCGTCTACTAGCTTCAAGAGCAGAACCTCTCGGCTACTGGTGGGGTCTACTCTGTTTCAAATTCAGAGTAAACTGAATAACAAACTAAGAGCAAAGAATTGTCTTTTGATTACTTGCACCATTATATTTCTGTTTCAACTTATTCCGATTCTTTTTAAAATGAACTCCATCTTTACAGAGAAGTAGACAATGATTTTGCAAATCTTCTCACTTGAAAAAAAAAGTTAAAGATACATATCATATTATGATTTATCAATTCTTCAGAGATTAATATACACTGCTCAAAACAATTAAAGGATATTGAGGTTGTGGATAGATCTTGCGGCTGGGGAATTGTTTAGATGATTGATACATGGTCGATGGACATGGTAAGCTATACGAGAAAAAAATTACGCATGTTTGGCAGAAAAAAATGCATTGTATTGAGCATTTGGGTACAAACGGAAAAAATCACTTATACAGTTATTTTATATAAGATTTACAATATCCTTTAATTGTTTTGAGCAGTGAATCATTAAAACAACTTATAGGCATCATTCAAAACAAATCTCTTCATAAACAGGAGAAGTCATTGTTAAAAGAGTCCAATTTGTTGACAAAGGTTCATAAAAACATTTTTGCCTCCTCTATCAGTGCATTATCAGTTGAAGTTTCATTAATAATTTTTCTTGAAGTTTAACAGGTATCTCCATCTGTTGCTGATAGTGGAGTGCAAAATATCATTACAAATTGTGTTTACTGTGGTAATTTCTATTGCTTCCAATAATAATGACAATGTGGGTTATGATAATTTGTCAGCTTTTCCACATTATTGAAATCAGCTTTTAATGGAGACTTATTATTCAGTCTAATGTATATTTATTTGATTTATTTAGTTTTATGTCCCTGTTATGTTCTTTTATTCTGTCTTATATTTTTCTTTTGGTCATGCGTATGCATGAGTTTTCCTTTCCTTCACCAATAACGAATTTATTTTACAGATTCCTAATGTCTATAAATTATTTAATTTTTCAATACCTGTTCTAATTAATAGGAACAGGCAATTAATAGAGACAATGTATATATTCGATTCCAATTCATTAAATTATCTTTTTATTTTTAAATAAATATAATTAATTATTGATATAAATTATTTATTCAAATCATACAGACTATCATCTTGCAGTACAATGAAATCTCAAAAGGTATGTAAAAATCAATAAAATTAATTTAAATTCGCTTTCTTCTATTAAAATTTGTTTTTTTTTTTTTTTCCATCAGGGAACCTATAGACTCCATAGAACCAAAAATATATACAGTAGACTCCCTCAAATCCGCACAGCTTGGGCGGATTTTAGAATTTTGTGGATTTCTGGTCATTGATTTGTTTACATTTTTGAAACATTAATTTCATTGGTAGTTAAGCAAGGGAAATTATAATGAATGCTTACAATAAAGTGAAACATTCAAATAAGTAAAATAATAAAATAATTTATTAGTTTAAAAGTAAGTAATTAATAAAAATTTAGAAAAATATTAAATTATTACGAATGAAATTGATTCAATTCGATTCCAAAAGTCCTATGCTGCCATCTAGTGATAGCAAGGAGAACAGTGTTAATGCTATTATCAGTATATATAGCTTATTGCACTCACTGTATCTTTTTTCATTGTTATTTAGAGTCTTGAATGCTTTTCTTATACTGCTTTGTAAGTTTAGAAATCAATTTGTCTATAATTATAAAAAAAAAAAATTCCGCGAAAAATAATTTTAAAATAGCGTTCCGGTTCGTGGATTTTTCCATTTCGAACCCTGGAAGTTTTGATATAGATATGCTAATTTATATCAAAATCAAAAGTAATGTAAATTTATTTAGTAATAAATCAGCTGTAATAGCCAAAAGAGAATAATTAACAAAAAATTGAGTAAAAAAAAAACATGGCGGTAGTTGCTGATTTCGGCGCCATCTTGAATTTTGTGCCTGCATCTTAAGTGTAAATTTCATTGTTTACATCTGAAAAAATACGCGGATTTTAGGCGTTCGCGGATTTTAGGGTCGCGGACTGGAGGGAGTATACTGTATTACTTATTTATTTTTTTAAGTTTAGATGTAAAGGCATACCTTCTTTCAATGACTACATTTGTGATTTTTCTTTTAAAGTATAAAACTTCCTTTTTAAAATTTCTCCAAAGGCACATATTTTTAATTTTTAAAAAATTCAACAATTCTTTAATGACAATTTCAAGCTTTACACATTGGTATATATCCAGATTGCGCAAGGAGTTCAATTTTAATAAAGTGTATTTAATACAGTGAATACCAATACTGTATTATTAGTAACACACTACATTTATTATACTGTAATAATTTCAAAATAGTGAAAAATTCTTTAAAATGAAGCAGAAAGTCTCTGTAATAAATATAGATTAGTAACATTTTAAAGAGAGAAAATTCTAAATTATTTCCAAGGAGGAGAGCATTTTGGTTTACTAAGCCATCTTGTAATTCAAAATTAAAACCAACCAGAAGCTATATTCAAGATGAAAAGTCATGTTTCATGGTTTGGCAACTTTCCAAAGGTAAAAAGGTGCAGAAATTCAATAAGTCACCTAGGGCCTGTTTACGGAATAGGCCCGTGAAGCCCGTGCTTACCCACTGAAATACAAAAGGGCCCCCAATTTTACTTTTCAAAACTAAGTTTTAGAAAAAAGAAACTCAATCACTGTAAAAAATACATTTTTTTTTTCTTATGAAACTTTTTTTTCTTACTATATGGCCATTTGTAAATCACAAAAAATATTTTGAAGTTCAAATATTCTCAACTACAGTTACATATTTGTCATTTACAAAATAAATTAGTAATTTACAATTAAACATATAATAAAATACTTTTATATAGATAGTTTTAGTTTAATTAAAAATGTTATTTACTCTAAACTTCGATGGTAAAATTTCAAATTATTCAAGCATACGAAAATGAGATTTAGTAAATAAAAAAGCAATTTGTAGAGTAATAGGGGGCCCCCTGTGTGACTTCGGGCTTCCCCTATTCCTAAGTGTTAAGCGGGCCCCGAGTCACCGGAAAAGATCAACACACTTTTAGATTAGTCATATTTTTGTATGATTTTGCAATTTTTTCAGCTTACTATGATTAGTAAATAATGGAAATCAAAATTACTTTTTTTACTTGATTTTCCTTAAATTTCCCCCACATAATTCTAGTTTGACCAAATTCCCTGAAAATATTACCATATTTTCCAGGTTTGTACCTTCACTGCAGATTACAGAAATCGACAAATAATGCGAAAAAAATGCTTTTTTCTAAATTTTCCTGATAATTCCAAATTAATAATTTTCCCTGATATTTCCATACCTACAAGCAGTGTTAAATTCAGACACTTTTCTCTGGATGGGATTTCTGTGGCTGTAGGGGGAACATTATAGTGTTCCAGGAGAAAAAGCACACTATTTGACCATTGAAAACACAAAATCTCAAATCTTGGGCGTGGGGTCTCATTGCTCCAGGAGGGAATGCTCACCCCCTGAATTCAACGCTGCCTTTAAGGTTTTCATGTTCTGTGACCATTTTGAATAGTATAGAAGTGAAAACAGAGTTTACATTATGGAATTATTTCATAGGAATTACTACATCATAAATATTAAAAAGAACATTTATTCTGCTGTTGTTGACTTCAATAGCTCATAAAATTTTGAAATTATTGTAAGGAGATTTTTTTTAAAAAGTTTGCAGTCTGACTGCACACATTAGAGGCCTGTATGAACCTGGGCCCAATCAGACTTCTTTTTTTCTTGGCCAAGCTGGGGTCTTGGATCAAATCTTTCACCCCCCACCCCCTCTCTTCCCAAGCCTGAGTTGGGCTGGCATTTTATTTAGCTCTTTTTGTGAATAGTGATGTTGTACATCTGTTTAACAAAATCTTTAGAAATTTAATTTGGTTCAATAGATCACACAGAAATATTTTAAAACATACTTTTTTTTAGCTATAAAATTATGATTTTTTTTTTTTTTTGTCATCTTTTTCTTTCCTTTTCTTAAGAATTCTTATTAAATGTAGTTGTCAGAGTGCTTATTATTATTATTGTCATCCCATGAATTGCAGATACAGTAGATCTTTACAGTGCAATTCTCTATATAAGGCACGATTTCTCAGATGTAAACAATGGACTTTGCAATTAAGAAGCACCCGTATTTCACATCATACAAAAAATTGTTACCTTCTAGGCTAAGAGGCTAAATTTGATACATTAGTTCCAACTTTATCTCCTCAATTCAGAGCTTTATAATGAAAAAAATTGCTATTACTACAATAATTAAAAAAAAAAAAAAGAGTAATATATAATGAACCATTTGGTGCAGGCATATTTGGACGATGTTTATAAAACAAATTTAACAATGTGTGAAATGATCTATATTATGTAAAAATTTATAATCTGCACAACTCCTGGTCACAGGGAATACATACAATACTCTACTGTATATAATGCGTTTGTTACAGGTCTATTTGGCTATGTTTACAAGGTAAGTTTAATGATGTGTGAAATGGGATTTGTGTAATGCAAAATTCTATGGAACACACACTCGCGTTTTCAGATTGCATTATAAAGATCTTCTTTTGTACATAATCTGAAAATAAAATATATGCATAAGTGTGCTTTTTTAAGAATTTTAATTGTTGGAAAATGTTGCTTCAGAAATATCGGTGTATTTTGTAGAAATTGAAATTGAGCCGAATCGGGATATTTTTCATGTGCATTGAAATATTTTTAAAAGCTTGAGAGAACATAATCTTTTTTATTTAAATAACATAATGAAGATATCACACAATTCTGTGTATAAATCCCTTCACAAAAATAAAACTTTAACTTAAATTTAAGCAATTTTTCACAAACTTTTGCTTAAAAATTACTTGTTAATGTTTTATAAAAGTAAATTTGCTCTCTACAATAACTCTTTAAGCATAAATTGCTAAAATATTTTCTCCCCGGTTAAAAAAAAAAAAAAAAAAAAAAAGTGTGTGTGGGGAGGAGCGAGATAGAATTGAGACAGATAGAATTACCAGTATCAATAGTTGAAATTTGAAAATGAAAAAAATAAAAATAATAATAGCGTGCTTGCTGATAAATGGCAGTTTTTGTCTTATTTCCCATCATCTTTTTTCTTTAGTTGAATTGGCTACTGAAGAAAATCAAGATTTAACATTCAATGTTGATGATTTTGAATTAAAATTTACCTGAATTTGTATTTGTAAAAATTAGCCGCTTAGAATCTAGATTTCATGGAATTCAACTGAATTGACTGATGCAATTCATGTTTTAACATTTAACCATAACAACTAAAGTAATAATAAAATAGCTTTGTTGAATATAGGGTGATCCCCACCAGTAGTTTTGAAATATTGCACCATTTTGGGTGTAAATGAGTTTTATACTCAGCACTATACATAATACAGGGTGATTCATAATGAATGGGACAAAAAGAAAACATGATTGTGAACGTAATTAATATATTTAGAAAATTCAAATTTACCTCAAAACTACATTTATTCAAGTTTCTACAGGTGTTCAATATGCGCCCCTCCGGTGACACGACAAATGTCTACACGGTAATCAAGCTCCTGCCACACTCGTGATAGCATATCCCCTGTGATGGAGTTCAACACTGCAGTTATCCGCTGCTTCAGTTCCTCTAAGTCCTGAGGAAGTGGAGGCACAAACACCTTGTCTTTAACGAAACCCCAGAGAAAAAAATCACAGGGCGTTCACGAATTCTTTCAATCACTTCGGGTTTTGTTTCTTTTCATTCTGGGCTTTTGTTCTTGCATAAGTAGCCGGTATCTTGGAACTGCTTCACCCACCTGCTTATGTTATGCCGATGCGGTGGTTGTTTACAAAATTTTGTGCGAAAATGTCTTTGCACAACAGGCACCGAGGAGGTTTTGGCATATTCGAAAACGCAGTACGCTTTCTCCTGCATCGACGACATTTTGTTTAACAGCACCTCTAGCAGCAGTTCGTCATTCGATGATTTTTCCCTGTTGCCAAATAAAACTTGTATAATTGTAGTTGCAGAATAAATTTGTTTTGGCTGAATAAATCCATTACAGCAGTCACACTGCGCTATTTTTTTTTGGCCCATTCATTATGAATCATACTGTAGTTTTGTTTGAATGTTGGAGCACCTGTTGTCAGCTGCCTCTAGTAAGAGAAGCAATTTTATGAATTTTTTTTATTAGAAAATGTAAAAATTTAGTTTTTGATTAGTTTGAGGAGACAATTATGGTAAGTTAAAATAATCCACTTCAATCTTGCTTATTTCAAATAATTGTCTTATATGAATTACTGTTAATCACAGCTTAAGCATGATATTTTAAAGATTAATTTTTGAATTTTCGACTGATTTCTTTGACTGATCAACCACTGATAAAATGGCGATTAAAGAAATTATTTACTTATAATTTTGTTGCTATTTAATTTCAGCAGATTTCATTTTTGCCCATTATAGGACATTCATTAAGGGTTGCAGCAATTATGTTAGTTTACTTTTACAACTTAAAAGGAAGGAAGTATAATAAAAACCCTGTAGCACAGACCTTATTTGATCAGATACTGGCTGGCTCACTGTTATTCATTTTTACAGATTTTAACTTGTAAAAATAGATAATTATCCAGATTTTACTAATCAAGTGCTAAATTATTTCTCAGACAACAAATAGTACCAATATGCAACTTGTTATTATCACATTAAAAACTCAGATTTGAAAATTGTTTTAGAAAGCCACATTTATCGATGACAGTACATTAGAAAACACATGTTAGGGTATTTTTGACTTCTATGTCAGGAGGGGGGGGGGGGGGAATAAAACAATAAATAAAATTGTAAACATACCATTTGATGGTCAATGACCCTTTAAAGATTGATGATATGGAGTACTAGATTTTAAATAATGGAGCTAGAACAATTTTAAAATCCAAATTATATAAAATTTAAATAAACCCATGAGAATAAAGAGGAAAAAAAAATACAAAAAAGACATGAAAAAATTGAGAGCCAGAAATATCAGATATAAAGCTCTAATAAATCAAAACGTTCACGTGTTTAATACATAAATAATGCTAAGTCCTCTTCATTCTGGAAACAATTAGTGAGCAATCATGTAAAAAAATCCCAAAATGACACTTCACTCTCTCTTTTTATACCAATTATTTTATGTTTCTTAAATTCTGCAAGGATCTACAAACCTAACAAATGATGGTGCAATATTTTAATTTTAGATTATTAGACATAAAATGTAACATATTACACCTAAAATTGTTGTAGAGAAAATGGCAGCCAGACAAGTCCTTTCAACTAAAAATGTTTTGCTGAGAAAGCCTGGTATGCCTTAAAAATTATTTCCCAATACATCCTCTCCATCTGATTCCATGGAAAAAATTAACTAGTGCTAAAGCAAAATTTCAGTCACGTCAATCCTGCTTTCTAAAAAAAAAAAAAAAACAGTTATTCTAATTGAGCTAGGCAGATACAGAAGCAACTTTCATGCAAGACAGTAAAACAAATTATGGATAAGATTAAATGCAACATGTAAAGAAAAAGGTTAAGGCTACTTTCTGGAAAATTTGATTTGAACATCCATTAGATGCAAGAATGATCAAAATAGACTTCATGCATTAATGGAATATTAAAAAATAAATAAATAATTTTAAGTCGTTAATTTAACATGAAATATTGGTAATTTCATAAAATCTATCGACTTGAAATAATAAAAGCTACACTAACAATACAATATAACAAATCAACCTTTTCTACTGATTTATATGAAAAAAAATGTGTTTTTGCAATAAAGTATCAAATAGTCAAAGCCTTTTCCATTTTTCAAATAAAATAGCGGCTCTACGACCTTTCAACTAAAATTTAATAATAGATGGCAGCATGAAGAGTAGCATTTTCTTTCTGTATCGAATATTTTAATCAAATGTAAGTTCAGTATGTAATTGAAGTTTGTAAGTTGAATATACGATCGAATTTTCTTTTCATCGTGATATCCGAATACGATTAAGTTCGATTATGATGTAGAAAGGAGAAGCTAAGACTACTTCTGAAACAATTGATTTGAACATTTATTGATTTTACGATTTTTCTTTTACTTTTATTTATTATTAAAATAGACTTCACGCATTAGAGGAATAATTTTAAGTTGTTAATTTAATCTGAAATATTGGTGATTTTAAAAAAAGTAGCTAATTGAAATAATAAAGGCTAGACTAACATTACAATTCAAGAAATCGATCATTTTACTGATTTATATGAAAAATGTGTTTTCACAATACGTAAGAAATAGTCAAAACATTTTTCATTTGTCTACGAATCTACGAAATACAAAAACGCTGCCGCAATATTTTAATTTTAGATGAATAAACATAAAATGTAACGTACCACATTCTGGACAATGCTAGAGAAAATGGCGGCCAAACATCTAAGTTCTTTCAACTAAACTTGATTAATAGATGGCAGCATGAACATCACAATTAATTTTCTTTTTGTATCGAATATATCAATCGAAATCAAATCTGACTGAGCATGATAGAATTTTTCTTTTCATCATATATATGAATACGATAAAGGGCGATGTAGAAAGAAAAAATAAAATGTTAATTTAATCTGAGATATTGGTGATTTGCAAGAAACTACTGATTTGAAATAATAAAGGCTAAAACATTATAGTGTACGAAACCAACCATTTTCCCTGATTCTTTTGAAAAAATGTGCAAGAATTATGCTAGAAAATGGTGGACAGCCGTCTAAGCCATTTACCTCCTTTTAATTAAAATTGAATAATAGATGGCAGCATGATCAGCAGAATAATCTCTCTCTCTCTTTAATGAATATATTAATCGACAACAAAGCTAAGTATGTGATCGAATATTTCATTTCATCGTCATTGTTAAAAGTGTCTGGCGTCTCCTTTCTCATAATATGGTTATTTTTTAATTTTTGTATCTAAATAGGGCATAGTTGCTTTCACATAAAGTTATTAATGCTATTCGGTATATGTAAATATTTCTCTATCTAATTTATTATAATGATTTTATTTGAAATATTATGATAGATAGCCTATTTAGTGTATTTAGGCCTAACTATTAAAAATTACATTCATGCAAATATAAATAATATTTCTTTGAAATTATTAGAAAAAAATTTTCATAAGTTATATCTGTTTTTAAAATTTAAATGTTTAAATCATGAAAACACTGCATAGCTGATATACTGGAAGCACATATATATAAATATATAATTGAATTTCCAAAAAAAAAAAAAAAAAAAAAGAATTAAATGTATAAGAGTTACATTTAATAAGGAGATTTAGATGATTTCTTATTACCAAACGGGTCTGCTTTTAAATTATATATTACTTCCGGACTTTTCTGTCTTTTCTTTATGTGTGTCGTTTCTGTAATCTTTCTCTTTCTGCGATGCACATAGTTTCCCACAACCTGCTCCCCCTTTCGAGGAGTTAATACATACACATGCAGAATTTGTAAATTATGACAAGGCAATAAAATTTCCTCACTAAGGTTATCATATGGAAAAAAATCAACAGAAGAACAATGAAATGATATTAGCATAAAACCAAGGAGTTTATTTTCATTATCAGTATGGTAGAAAAAAATGATCATTTCTTGAGTATGGTTATAGAATATATCTTTTAAAAAATCATATTTTTAAATCTGTATTTATTGATGTCTTTCAAATATTTTTTAATACATTGCGCCTTACATAGGGTGTCAATGATTTTAATCAGTTGATTTAAATTAGTGATTTTAATCAACCGATTAAAAAAAAAATCATTGATTAAAATCAAAAATTTTCTAAATGTTTAAAATGTCAAAAAAAGTATTAAATTCTAAGAGGAACATAATTTGAAAGCTTCTATAGGCATTTTAACTTATGAATAAACAAAAAAGAAGCTTTACATAATTGTTTCTAAGCTTATTTCCTGAGTATTGTAAAAAATTAAAAACGGCAAGTTTGTAAAAAGCATTGTTTTTATCCAACATAAAACAGTTTCATTTAAAAATTATATTTAAATTTAATGTAATTATTTTATATAAAATAAACATAACAAGCATAATAAATTTCTGTGAGTAAAAAGAATAAATAGTCAGTGTCTTAGTTTCACGTTCTATTTTTGTAATAATAATAATTTAATAGCAATCTCGAATTAAAGAAGAATAAAAGAGTGACGTCTGCTCAACAGCTAAATTGTAAATGAATGGATAAGAGAAAAAGAGCTAATTTGTATAAAAATGTTAAGCACAGCAAGAGCTTCTTCGGTATAGATTGAATAAATGTTTTTTTTTACTTTGTAACTCATATATACTAAATGAAAAAATTAATTAGGATTGAAAAAGCACCAAAACTTTTCTTAAAAAGAAAAAAAATTGAACCATTGAAAGCTAATAAGGGGCTGTACTTATATAACATTATCAACTTTTTGGTAATTTTGGACCCCCTCCCCCTCACGATATAATACGTTATCATCTCTCGACCCCCCCCCCCCTCCCTCCCCCCTCGACAATGATATTGTTATCAATGTCTAAAAATTCTTTTGATTTTTGGAGCGGTATACAAGCATGCTAACATTTATTTTTCACATACTTTATTGATGCGAAATGAAGAGAAGTAAATAAAATATCATTTTATATATGAAATAACTTTATATCAAATTAAATAACACTTAAATGAAATAGTTATTATTCAACAGAATCTGATAATAGTTCTTCTTTTACATAATGCATTTAACAGTAATAATGTCTTCTTGCACTTGACCCTGCACAGGGGGGAGGGGGGACAGAACTTCTTATCAACAAAACAGAAGGACAAAATTCCTTCTGTTTTATTTACTAGCAAACACAGAGTATCATTTCAAACGTACTTCGCATACGGTTTCTCGAACAGTGGATTATATGCAAACACATATGACAGAAGAATAGGAGTGCCAGACATTTGGGTATTACATATTTTGGAATTAAATAATTTTTTAATCATTCAAACATTTTAATAATAACTTTGTATTCTCATAAAAATAGATAACAGACTACAAAATGATAACATACAATTTTGATGTAAAGACCAAGTTACAAATAAAAAAAGAAAATTTTTGTTGGGTTAAAAATGATAACGATATCAAAAAAAAATTCCCCCTCCCCCTAGCGATATCTTGCGATATCATGTGCCAGATCCTCCCTCCTCCCTAAAATGATAACGTTATATTTGCACAGCCCCTAATCCCCACTACGATGTAATAATGCTGTTATTTAAATATTTTGAGGATTTCAGATATAACTGGCTATCCTTATAGTATTTATTCTGTATGTGTGTATGAACTCATTTTCATAATTTTTTTGGTTAGCATACGCATACATTTGTGTAAGTTTAATTTTTTGTGATTAACAGTAATTTTTCTAAGTAGAAATGCAAAACGAGTTGCAAATAATATTTGTTAGTTTTGTTATTTGTACTACTAATTAATGAAATTACTTATTTGCATTTTTTATTAATTCTGTAATTACTTACTGCTTCTTCTACGCCATTTTTTTCACCCTGCCCCTTTTGAAATTGGCAAAATGCACCCTGCCTTTAAAAAAAAAAAGTTAAATTCACCTGTAGTTGTGCCAGAGATTTCTTATAAAAAACTTCCTCATTCAACAATACATCTAGATTCATGTGCCCAAGATCTTGCAAAAATAATAGAACTTTATTTCTTTAGAAAAAGCAGGATATTATTAAAAAATTTTGTTATTTAATTGTATTTTTCAATTTGCGATTCATAAAATTAGTAAAAATTAAGGAAACTTTATTTATCATATTAACAATTCTTTTTTTTCTTATATCATAACTAAACTAGTGATGGGCGATTCTCGAGAATTCGACAATCGAGAAAAATCGTCATTGTAAAAAATCACAATCGATACAGCCATCGATTAATTCCCAGAATCTACAATCGAGATGTTTTACAATCGATTATAACGAGAAAAGCTAAAAGCAGTTGTTGGAAAACTTAGCTATTATTCTGGCCGACAGTTTCATAGTAGTGATAGGGCTTAGTGATGGGCGATTCTCGAAAATTTACCAATCGAAAAAAATCGTTATTGTAAAATACACAATCGATACAGTCATCAATTACTTTCGAGAATCTACAAAAGAGATGTTCTAGAATCGATTATTGAAATCATTGTTTTTACATATATATAAGGCAGATTTTATTAAATATAGGGTAACTGAAAACAGATGGAATAAAAAAACAACAAACCAAAGGGAGGCTATAATGGAGCCACAAGACTGGAAAAGTCTTGTAAGGGTGCCCCTGGTTGAAAAAACGCGAGTAGCTATGAAGCGGTAAGAGGAGTTTAAGTATCAAAAATTGAATTTTTCAGAAATTAGCACCAAAATAGCCAAAGAAATAAGAATCAAAAGCACCCCCTAGTGGCAAAAACATGAACTAAAGAATAATAAAAGGGATCAAAATTTTTTATTGATTTTTCGACGTCATTTGAGATTGGATCTTTAATTTCCCCATTTTCAGAAAGTCTTCGACTGGAATACATTAAACGAACCCCCGCGGGGAGCAAAGTAGGGGGGAGGGGCAAGGAAAGTGCATAATATGAATAAGTGATCACAGGATTTTCCAATGATATGTCACATGAGGGGTGTCGGCTAAATTTAGAAAAGTGTCCCCACGCGGGGGCAAAGTAAGGGGAGGGGCACAGGCGATATATAAAATGAAATAGTAGTCACAGAGCTTTCCAATGATATATCACATGAGGGGTGTGAGCAAAAGATAGAAGAGAGTCCCAACTCCCAGGATTCCAATTATCGTGCCTCCCGAAATATACCCTGCCCATCCTTCTCTTTGAAATTTTCATATATTAAAAATTATTTATCGGAGGGCTCCGTAAAAAAATCCGATCTAAAATGTTTAAAAACGCGACGATTTCAAAAAAGTTCGAAAAGTGCCTCTCTCGGGGCGCCAAACTAGGGAGGGAAGAAGAAAGGTATATGAAAGAGTAACTTTCCGATGATAACTGAAAACTTTCCGATGATATATCAAATGACTGGTCCAAAAAAAGTTTGAAATCTACCCCTCCCACGTGGGTTCACTCTTTTATCCAAGAATATACCCGGAAATCACGCAGCCCCACTTTTAAAATTTTATATTTAATAAATAATATTTATCGGAGAGCTCCATTAAAAAATCTCATTTAATGATATTTATTGTAGAAATCTCTACAATTAAAAAAAAAAAAAATTTCGCCCCTGCTACGTCCCCCCCCGCCCCCTTCCGGAATTCTACTCCAGGAGGAGAAAGGTTCATAATATGAAAGAGTGGTCAAAGGACTTTCCGATGATATGTCAAGGAGAGGTTTGGTAAAAGTTTGAAAATTACACCCCTCCCCTTATGTCCACTCTCGCGCCCCCCCAGAATTCACTCACCTTCCTCTTTGAACTTTTTATATTTAATAAATAGTATTTATCTGAGTCTCCAGGTATGGGGCAGCTTGGCAGAGCTAAAATAAGAGAAACATTGAAAATTCGGGGCAAAATGACACTAAATTCAACAGTAAAGTTTGAAACTAGGACTATACAGAACTGAATACATAAACCACTATGCTTCATAACCCACATCAGTTAATAGCAATAAAAAGATAAGTGCCAGTTAAGCTGATGGCATTGAGCTCACAGGTTATTCACACTAATTGTATATTATACTCTTATTTCAAAGAATAACGTCCCTCAAAAAATAAATGAAGGGAAATATCCTCCGTTTGCCCCTTTTATACTTAACCAATGAACCTCCAAAACTAATCAGGGAAACTCCTTAACTATAATAAATCAGTATATCAAATTTGAAGCAAATCAGATAATTCTGCATAAAAAAAGAAACATATCGCTAAATTAAGGGTGGTCTAACACCCTTTAACGCTTTTATACTTAACTAATGAACCTCCAAATCTAATCAGGAAAGCTCCTTATCAGAATGAACATAGAAAAAAAATTAAAGTAAATTGAATAATTCTCCATGAAAATCCATTTATCTAAATTAAGGGGAGGGGACTTGCCTCCTTTTCGCCCTTGTATACTTAACCAATGAACCTTCAAATCTAATGAAGGAAGCGCCATATCGGAATAAATCGGTATATTAAATTTGAAGCAAATTGAATAATTCTGCATGAAAAACCCTTTTATCTAAATTAAGGGGGAGACTAGCCCCTCCCCTTTATACTTAACCCATAAACCTCCAAATCTAATCAAGGCAGCTTCTTAACATAATAAACCGGTATCCCAAATTTGGAGCAAATCGAATAATTCTGCATGAAAAACCCATTTATCTAAATTAAGGAGGGGGTCTACACCCCTTTACCCCCTTTATACTTAACTAATGAACCTCCAAGTTTAATCAGGGAAGCTTCTTAACATAATAAACCGGTATACCAAATTTAAAACAAATCGAGTAATTCTGCATGAAAAAAACCATTTATCTAAAATAAGGGGGGGACCAGCCCCCCTTCTCCCCCCTTTATACTTATCCCGTAAACCTCCAAATCTAATCAAGGCAACTTCTTAACATAATAAACCGGTATACCAAATTTGGAGCAAATCGAATAATTCTGCATGAAAAACCCATTTATCTAAATTAAGGAGGGGGGTCTACCCCCCTTTATACTTAACTAATGAACTTCCAAGTTTAATCAGGGAAGCTCCTTTACATAATAAACCGGTATAGCAAATTTGGAACAAATCGAATAATTCTGCATGAAAAACCCATTTATCTAAATTAAGGGGGGGACCTGCCCCCTTTCTCCCCCTTTATCCTTAACAAATGAACTTCCAAGTTTAATCAGGGAAGCTCCTTAACATAATAAACCGGTATACCAAATTTGGAGCAAATCCAATAATTCTGCATGAAAAGCCCATTTATCTAAATTAAGGGGGGGACCAGCCCCCTTCTCCCCCTTTATACTTAACCCGTAAACCTCCAAATCTAATCAAGGCAACTTCTTAACATAATAAACCGGTATACCAAATTTGGAGCAAATCGAATAATTCTGCATGAAAAACCCATTTATCTAAATTAAGGAGGGGAGGAACAGCCCCCTTCTCCCCCTTTATCCTTAACCAATGAACTTCCAAGTTTAATCAGGAAGCTCCTTAACATAATAAACCGGTATACCAAATTTGGAGCAAATCGAATAATTCTGCATGAAAAGCCCATTTATCTAAATTAAGGGGGGGGACCAGCCCCCTTTCCCCCACTTTATACTTAACTAATGAACTTCCAAGTTTAATCAGGGAAGCTCCTTTACATAATAAACCGGTATAGCAAATTAGGAACAAATCGAATAATTCTGCATGAAAAACCCATTTATCTAAATTAAGGGGGGGGGGGATCAGCCCCCTTCTCCCCTTTATCCTTAACCAATGAACTTCCAAGTTTAATCAGGGAAGCTCCTTAACATAATAAACCGGTATACCAAATTTGGAGCAAATCGAATAATTCTGCATGAAAAACCCATTTATCTAAATTAAGGAGGGGGTTACCCCCCTTTCACCCCTTCATACTTAACTAATGAACCTCCAAGTTTAATCAGGGAAGCTCCTTAACATAATAAACCGGTATACGAAATTTGGAGCAAATCGAATAATTCTGCATGAAAAACCTATTTATCTAAATTAAGGAGGGGGGGGACCAGCCCCCCCTTCTCTCCCTTTATCCTTAACCAATGAACCGTCAAAACTAATCAGCGGAACGCCTTATCAGAATGAACATAAAAAAAATTGAAACAAATCGTACATTTCAATCAAGAGTTATTGCGTTACGTACATGCATACACACAGAACCAACGGGTACATTAGCTCTCAGGCTTAGATAGCCTGTGAGCTAAAAAGAAATTGGATAAGCAGATGGACTCCTTTGAGAATTATGACTTAAACCAGAAATGCGGTAAGTTTGACTCTGAAAGCTTCATTTCTATCTCACATTTCGGCAAATCTCATCTCGCTGATTTTTCCAGCATTTCGACGCTTCCAGATGGGAAGCTGCTCGATGGTTGGTTCTCTCGCGGTTTTAAACCTTTCGGGATGGGAAGTCTCTCGATAGTTTCTCTCGCCCTTTTTAGCCTTTCCCGATGGGAAGCCTCTTGCCTCTCGCTGGTTTCTCTCGTCCTTTTCGAAATCTCCCAATGAAAAGCCTTTCGAGGATTTCTCTCGCGCTTTTCAACATTTCCCTATGAGAAGCTTTTCGAGGATTTCTCTCGTCCTCAGCAGAGAAGAAAAGTAAGAAAATTTATCGAGAGTACCAAGGGACGAGATAGAGAAAGAGGAATGACAATGAGCTGTGAAATGAAGCCCTAATTTTCAAAGTTTCTCTTATTTTAGCCCTACCAAGATGTCACATACCTGGAGCCCTCCGATAAAAAATATTTATTAAATATAAAAATTTCAAAGAGGAAGGTGGGTCGGGTGATTTCGAGGGAGGAGGACATGAGAGTGGACTCATGCGAGGTGCAATTTTAAAAATTTTACCGAACCCTTCCTGTGGCATATAATCGAAAAGCCTTTTGATCACTCTTTCATACTATGAACCTTTCTTCGCCCAAAGGGAGATGGGGAAGGGGGGGAACAAATTTTTAAAACCCTAGCCGATTTCTATAATAAATTTAAATATCACTTTAGATGTTGGTTTTTTATGCAGTCTTCCGGTAAATATTATTTATTGAATATAAAAATTTTAAAGTGGGGGCTGTGTGAATTCCGGGGCGAAAGAGTGGGGCCATGGGGGGAGGGAGGGGGAGCAATTTTCAAACTTTTTTTGGACCAGTCATGTGATATGTCATCGGTAAGCTCTCGGATGACTCTTTCATATTATGAGACTTTCTTCCTCTCCTCTCCAATTTGGCCCCCACTGCGAGGGTAGTTTTTTCCGTTTTTATCATTTTAGATCGGATTTTTTTATGGAGCCCTCCACTAAATATTATTTATAATATATGAAATTTCAGGACACTTTTCCAAATTTAGCCAAGACCCCTCATGTGACATATCGTTGGAAAGGTTTGTGACTACTTATTGATGCTATACACTTCCGGTGGCCGCCCCCCCCCCACTTTGCCCCTCCCCCCTGGAGGACACTTTTCCAAATTTAGTCAATACTCCTTTTGTGAGATAACTTTGAAAAGGTCTGTGACTACTTATTGATGTTATGCACTTCCGGTGATAGTCCCCCCACTCTTTGCCCCCTTGGGAGACACTTTTTCAAATTTAGTCAAGACCCCTCGTGTGAGATATCGTTGGAAAGGTCTGTGACTACTTATTGATGTTATGTACCTACGGTGTCCCCACCACCACTTCCCCCCCCCCCCGGGAGCACTTTTCCAAATTTAGCTAAGACCCCTCATGAGAGATATCGTTGGAAAGGTCTGTGACCACTTATTGATGTTATGCACCTCCGGTGACAGTCCCCCCCAATTTGCCCCTCCCGGGGGACACTTTTTCAAATTTAGCCAAGACCCCCTCATGTGAGATATCGTTGGAAAGGTCTGTGACTACTTATTGATGTAATGCACCTCCATTGATCGCCCCCTCCCACTTTTCCTTCACGAAGGTGTTTTTCTAAATTTAGTCGAGACTCCTCATGTGACAAATTGTTGGAAAGGCTTATGACCACTTACTCATGTTATCCACCTCCCGCACCCCTCCCCCCCCCTTTGCCCCCATGGGGAGGGCATTTTTATAAATTCAGATCCTGACTTCTCATGTGACATATGGTTGGAAAGGCCTAAAGACCTGTGATGACTTAATCATATTATACAGCTGCTGTGCCCCTCCGCTCTCTTTGACCCCTTCCCCAAGAGATCTGGTCCGAGGTTCATTCGTGCCGATATTATATTTTTCACAAGATTTTGTAGTGCGTGCACACCACACCACGCCTGCTATCATATATCAGTGCCGTATATAGCGGGTAACCTGTTCGTGATTTCATATTACAAGATTACGTATAAATTAGAGGCCCCGATTAAAGGAGGGACCCGCTAGCGGTCTAAGTCACATAGTCTTTATTAACATCGACTCATTCCAGTTCACCCGCAGACGTTTCTTGATAAATGTATGACGTATCAGTGGCGTACCCAAGGGGGGGGGGGCTGATGGGGCTACAGCCCCCCCCCGAAATTTTCGAAAGTAATATAGAAAGGTGCTGATTTTTCGTGTTTCTTTTATGGAAATTTTTTAATTTTTTTCCATTATACAGCGGACAAGCCATTCTCATTAGTCCCATATTAGTCCACATTGACAACAAAGAAGAGAAAGGGGGGCTGACGGGATTATAGCCCCCCCCCCTACTCCTCCCGAAATAGTCAAAAAATTAAATGAAAAAGTGTTTTTTTCTTACTTTTTAAAGATAAATCTGTAATTTTTTCTTCTGCCATACAGCAAAATAGCCATTCTCGTTAACACCATATTAGTCCAGGTTATATTAGTTAGGGGGCTGATGGAATTTCAGCCCCCTCCTCTCGAAATGGTCGAAAATGAAATGAAAAAATAGTGCTGAATTTTTTCTGTCTGTTTAAGATAAATTTGCATTTTTCCCCCATCGTTCAACAGACTATGCGTTTCCTTCGCTTTGGTTCCATATTAGTCAATATTGACACCAAAGAAGAGAAAGGGGGTTGATGGGGTTACAGCTCCCCCCCCCCCCCCAACCAGAAATCGCGAAAAATTAAATAAAAAAGTGTTTTTTCTTTACTTTTTAAAGATAAATCTGTAATTTTTTCTTCTGTCATACAGTTAAATAGCCATTCTCGTTAACACCATATTAGTCCACATTGACATCACTGCATACCCTAAGATGGGGAGGGGGCTGATGGAATTACAACCTCCTCCTCTGGAAATAGTCGAAAATGAAATGAAAAAGTAGAGCTGATTTTTTTCTGTCTATTTGAGATAAATTTGCATTTTCTCCCCTATCATTTAACAGACTAGCCGCTCCCTTCGCTGTAGTTCCATATTAGTGTACAGTGACATCACATTATACCCGAAGAGATAGAAGGGGGTTAATGGAGTTACAGCCCTCTCCCAAAAATTCGAACATGAAATGAAAAAGTTCTGATATTTTCCTTTTTGTTTGAGATAAATTTGTATTTTTCCTCTATCATTCAACAGACTAGCCGCTCTCTTCTCTTTAGTTCCATACTAGTGCACAGTGATACCACATTATACCCAAAGAGGTGAAAGGGCCATATTAGTCCACATTGACATCACAGCTTACCCAAAGATGGGGAGGGGGCTGATGGAATTACAGCCCCCTCCTCCCGAAATAGTCGAAAATGAAATAAAAAATTATTACTTTTTTTCTTTCTGTTTGAGATAAATTTGTATTTTTTTTCTCCTATCATTCAACAGACTAGCCACTCTCTTCTCTTTAGTTCCATATTAGTGCACAGTGACACAACATTATACCGAAAGAAGTAGAAAGGGGGTGATGGGTTACAGCCCCTTCCCAAAATAGTCGAAAATGAAATGAAAAAAGGGCTGATATTTTTCTTTTTGTTCGAGATGAATTTGTAATGCACTTGTTTTCTGCAATACAATGAACTACACGTTCTGGCTAGTCTCATATCAACGCACAGTTATACCACAGTATACCCAATGAGGGGAAGGGGCTGATGGGGTTACTTACTCTTCCGAAATAATCAAATATGAAATGAAAAAAAAATTCCAGTTTTTTTTCTTTCTTTTGAGATTAATTTTTAATTTTTTTCTGCGACGCAGCTATTCTGGTTAGTCCCATATATTAGTGCACAGTGATGCCCCAGCATACACCAAAGGATTCGATGGGGACGAGGGTTATGACGTTACAGCTCCATTCCACCTCTGAAGAGATCGCAGTGAAATGAAAAAAGGGCTGATATTCGTTCTTTTTCAGATAAATTTGTTTTATTTTCTGGCATGCCACGAATTTGTTTTTCCTGTTAATCCAATATATCCTCCTCAGTCCTGCGACCAAATTTACTTGAGACCACAAAATCCATTTTCAAATGACTGAAATCATTGTTTTACCCGATAAATGAAAACATATATACTGAATTCAAGAGACCTACAAATACATTCGACAAATCTAAAAGTAGTTTAATTTAAGGATTTTTTTAATTTTTCCCATAGTCGGCGGGTGCCAAGATTGTCAATGCGGGGGTATGTTAATGCACAGTAACACCACAGCTAATCTCAAGTCGATTTCGTCTAAATCGGAAATCCGTTGCGGAAGAGTTGACTGTAAAAGTAGCTTATTAACTTTCATTTTTCAGTCGCATCTCCATGCCACACCGAAATATGGGGGTGCGGAGGGTTGAAGGGACTAAACCTCTTTTACCTGTCAAAACGGTCAGATTAAATGGTAAAAAAAGTTTACTTCTTACTTTTTAGATCAATTCAATTATATATATATTTGTCATGCATCGCACTTGTCTTTCTTGTTAGTCCCATATTAGTGCATAATGACACCTTAGCTAATCCCTTCAGAATTTTGGCTAAGTCGGAAGTCAGGCACACTATATATGTGCGGAAGCGCTGACTGTGAATGTTATTCATTAACTTTTGTTTTTAACACTCGATTACTTCCTCGTATCTGTAAGATACACAGTGACTTCTTGTTTGACTGCAAAGACATCTTTGGAGTTCGGTAATGTCCCCTCCCCCCACTTATCTTCCTATTCTGTCTTAACTTTGCAGCCAGTATTTTTCATCTGGAACGGTTTAAAGTCCTACTTATTACTTGTGCAATGCACAAATAATAAACAAAGTCTTTATTTTATATATGTGTATGAAAATATTTTGTGTATACAAAAAATATTTTGTGTTTGTTACAATATTAATTTATTGTTAAACAAGAACCGTAGCCAGAATTTAGTTTCGGGGATTGGAAGAACAATTTTATAGATTTTAAGTTATAATGACTTTCTTTTAAATGAAAGTATATATAAAAAAAAACCAGTAACACTTTTCAACAGATTTCGACGTGGGACGGTCTCAGGATCGGACCCGTGCCCTCCCCCCTTCCCCCCAGATTTGAGTCTGAGTTAAAAAAAAAAAAAATCTGAAATTCTCAGCAAATTTTCTGAAAGGTTACAGCAGAGGAGGAAAGGAGAGGTAATCCCTTCCTGCTGCTAATTATTTTTGTTGTAGTTTGGGTTAACTCTGTTTATATTCAGGTCAATTTCAGGCTGAGTGGGTTCGGGTTAACCAGATTTCTAAAAAGTTCAGCATATTATTTCAGTTTAAAAACTATACATATAATAATAAACACAGATATTTGTATGTGTTTTTAACGCGATCCTTTGATGAAATACAGGTTTTTATCACGACGCTTTGACGAAATTTGCATTTTCCCCGAACTTTTGACAAAATTAGCTTTTTTCCGCGACCCTTTGACAAAATTCGCGTTTTTTTTTTTTCGTGATCCTTTGTCAAACTTTGAGTTTTTTCCGCGAGTTTTTGATGAAATTCGAGTTTTTTTTCGTGAACTTTTGCCGAAATTCGTGTTTTTTACGAAACCCTTCGTCGAAATTTGCGCTTTTTTCGCGGCTTTTTTGACGAAATTCGCTTTTTTCTCGTCTTTTTGATGAATTTCGCGGCTCTTTGACGAAATTCGCGTTTTTTTATGGAAATGGTCGTGTTTTTTTGTTTTTTCGCTGCTGTTTGACGAAATTCGCTTCTTTTCGCAGTCTTTTGTCGAAAGTCACGTTTCTCTGTGGCCCTTCTTTGTGACCATGCTTTTTTTTTTTTTTTTTTTTGCGATCCTTTAACGAAATTCGCGTTTTTTCCGCTTCCCTTTGATGGAATGCATACTTTTTTTAGCAATCCTTTGCCAAAATTTGCGTTTTTTCCGCAGCCCTTTGAGGAAATTTGCGTTTTTTCTGCGGCCCTTTGAGAAAATGTGCGTTTTTTTCTGAGGTCATTTGCCGAAATTCACGTTTTTTTACGCAATCCTTCGTCGAAATTCACGTTTTTCCGCGGCCTTTTGATGAAATTCGCTTTTTTTCTGCGGCCTCTTGAAGAAACTCTCGTTTTTTTCCAGATCCTTTGTCGAAATTTGCTTTTTTCCGCGGGGTTTTGACGAAATTAGTGGTTTTTCCGCAGCCTTTTGACGAAATTCACGTTTTTCTGTGGCCCTTCTTTGTGACCCTGCTTTTTCTTTTTTTTTTTGCGATCCTTTAACGAAATTCGCGTTGTTTCAGCTTCCATTTGACGAAATGCGTTTTTTTTAGCGATCCTTTGTCGAAATTCGCGTTTTGTTTCTGTGGTCATTTGCTGAAATTCGTTTTTTTTAATGCAATCCTTCGTCGAAATTTGCGTTTTTTCCGCGGCTCTTTGACGAAATTTGCGTTTTTTTTTCGTCTTTTTTGATGAAATTTGCGTTTTTCTGCGGCCTTTTGACGAAATTCACGTTTTCCCGTGTCCCTTTGACGAAATTCGCGTTTTTTGCGATCCTTTACGAAATTAGCTTCTTTTTCGCAGCCCTTTGACAGAATGCGTGTTTTTAGCGATCTTTTTTTCGAAATTCGCGTTTTTTCCGCGACTTTTTGATGAAATTAACGTTTTTTCTGCGGCCTTCTGACGAAATTCGCGTTTTTTCTGTGCTCATTTTGACGAAATTAGCGTTTCCTCTAGAATAATTTGACGAAATTCACGTTTTCTCCGCTATCATTTGACGAAATTTGACTTTTTTTTGCGATCCTTTGATAAACTTCGCATTTTATCTGCGGCCGTATGACATAATTCCGGTTTTTTCCTTGATCCTTTAAAGAAATTGGAGATTTTTTTTTGCGAACGATTGACGAAATTGATTTTTTTTTTGCGAACGGTTGACGAAATTGATTTTTTTCGGCGACCATTTGTCCAAAATCGCGATAATTTTTTAAGTCCAAATTTTCGGACTGATGACAGAATTTTTCAAATTTTCGGAAAATTCGGAACAAAGTCACCCTTGCACCCCCCCCCCCCCCCCCTGGCTATGGCCTTACTGACAAAAATGATTTCTGTTTATAACACAATGCAACGTGTTTCGTAAGATTTAGAACATTATGAAAATTTAAGTCAGCCCCCCCCCCGAAATAAAATCCTGGGTACGCCACTGTGACGTATATAATATATGATTTATAAAAGAATTTTGCAAATTGGAGTCATCGAGAAAAAATTTACACAATCGAAAAATATCGAGATGTCCATACAATCGAGAAAAATATCTCGTTATCGCCCATCACTAAGCTAAACCCATTACTAATATATTTCCTCATGAAATAGTGCCCTTTTTTGGAACTAGCATCCTGTGCCTTTTTCTTTCTAAAATGAATTACATTATTATTTATCATTTTTATAATTAAAGCTTAAAAATATATAATATGTTCCTAATTAGAGAGTTAATTGTTTAATAATTATTAGTTTGAAGTAGTGTTAACTTCAATATTAAATGCAGTTATTAATAAGTTTAATAAATGTTAAATATCATTAGCGTTTAATAAAGTTTTACATAATTATTATACTAATGTATATAACATTATTGTATGATACTAATTAATGAAACTACTAATTTGCAGTTTTTATAATTTCTGTAATCAATTAATAAAATTATAATTAGTAGTAAGTAAAGTTTAAAAACATAGATTATGTTAGCAATTAGTGGTTTAACTGTTTTGGAAACCTAAAACTCTTGGTAGCTATTCAGTATTTGAATGCTGGGAAAGAAATCATAAAAATCTGATTTAAATAAAAAAAATCTGATTTTTTTTATTTAAAAAAAAAAAATCATGATTTTTTTTACACCCTAGACAGAATTTAAATGGAGAATTTTATTGCTTTGATGAAAATTTTAACAATGATGAATGGCCAGCCGAATTGGAAAATCCTCTATTTTGAAAAGCTTTATATGTTGCTAAAAAAATTTTATTCAAGAGTAATTTTAAATGTTTAATGTTCCACATCATACAATCAAGACTTCTTTTTAAAAATAAACAATAACAGTTTTATTAGGATAAAAAAGGGGAAATTATTTTATATATACAGTAGACTCCCTTAAATCTGCGAACCTAAAATCCGTGAATGCCTAAAATCCACGTATTTTTTCAGATGTAAACATTGAAACCTACAGTTAAGTTGCAGGAGCAAAATTCAAGATAGCGCTGAAATCAGCGACTACCGCAATGTTTCTTTTACTACATTTTTTGTTAATCATCCTCTTTTGGCTATTACAGCTGATTTATTATTAAATAAATTTACATTACTTTTGATTTTGATATAAATTAGCATATCTGTATCAAAAATTCCAGGGTTCGAAATGGAAAAATCCACGAACCAGAACTCTATTTTAAAATTATTGTTGGTGGAATTTTTTTAAAAAAATTATAGACAAATTTACTTCTAAACATACAAAGCAGTATAAGAAAAGCATTCAAGACTCTAAATAACAATGAAAAAAGTTACTAATGTTAAAAGTGCTAAGAACGAATAATGAGGTATCGATCTTACGATCACTTTACCACTAGATGGTAGCATAGGACTTTTGAAATCGAATTGAATCGATTTCATCGGTAATAATTTAATGTTTTTCTAACTTTTTATTTTACATAATTATTTTAATAATTACTTACTTTTAAACTAATGATTTTAATACTTTATTGTAAGCATTCATTATAATATCCCTTCCTTAACTACCAATCAAATTAATGTTTCAAAAATGTAAACAAATCAATGACCAGAAATCTGCAAAATTCTAAAATCCGCTCAACCTCTGATTCCAAGCTGTGCAGATTTGAGGGAGTCTGCTGCACTATGTTTTGATATAGCCTTAAGCAATGATCACGTAAATTTATGCAATAGAAACATGTACACACATTAATGAAATTCCATTCTAGGTGGGATATTCTGCAGAATGTTAGTGGTTCTCATTCAATTCTTTATACATTAACAAAAATAAATTCACTCAACATTTTAAAAACATTGCATAAAATTTTTTCTCTAATATTTTTGTGATAAACATGACAGTGATGGAACAGTTGCGCCGATTGCTCCAATTGCGCCAAAATGATCGTTTTTCAACAAAATTGCGCCCAACTGCGCCAATTCAATAATAATTCTTGAGCCAAATCGATCAATTTCCATAAAAATCGCGCCATCTCTTTGCATCATTCAGTCATTTTTCACGATTCGAAACAAAGTCGCTTCTCCTCAAAGAAGGGTTTATTCTGTTCCGAATTTTCCTTAAATTAAAAAAAAATCAGTCATCAATCTGAAAATTCGGAGATAAAAAATATCGCGAATTTCGACAAATGGTCGCCGAAAATAATCAATTTCGTCAAAAAATTGTGAAAAAAAACACATTCCATCAAAGAATTGAGAAAAACCACAAATTGCATCAAAAAATCGCGCGAAAAAAACCCCCGCAAGTTTTGTTTAAAGATCGCGAGAAAACCGCAAATTTCGTCAAAAAATCGCGGGAAAAACCCCCCACAAATTTCGTCAAAAAATCGTGAAAAAACGACAAATTTCGTCAAAAAAAATCACGAAAAAACCGCTAATTTTGTCAAAAGATCGCGAAAAAAAACACATTTCGTCAAAAATCTAGAAAAACATTTCGTCAAAAAATCGCGAAAAAAACGCAAATTTTGTTTAAAGATCGCGAAAAAACCGCAAATCTCGTGAAAAGATCGCGAAAAAAATAGCAAATTTCGTCAAAAGATCGCGAAAAACCGCAAATTTCGTCAAAAGATCGCGAAAAAACTGCAAATTTCGTCAAGAGATCGCGAAAAAAAATTCAATATTCGTAAGAAATTGCAGAAAAAACGAAAATTTCGTCTAAGGAACGTGAAAAAACGCGAATTTCGTCAAAGAATCGCGGAAAAACGCGAACTTTTGTCAATAAATCGTGGAAATGAGGCGAAATTCGTCAAATGATCGCAAAAACAATGCAAATTTCGTCAAAAGATCGCGGAAAAAACGCAAATTTCGAGAAAGAATCGTGGAAAAAAAAAACTTTTCAGAAAATTTGCTGTGAACTTCAGAATTTTTTTAAAATCCATAATCACCGTACCTCCTCCGTCTTGTTCTATAGGTTCACCGAGAACATCCAAGAGAGAAGGAGAGTATTTATTCACTCCGGTTAGGCTCAATGATGCGGGAACTCAGAATTCTGATTAATACAGTTTCAGTAAGACGTCAAAACGGTTTGTCATATGAAGCCGGTTATTGCTCAAATTTAAATGCTCTCATTCAGCCCAAACAATACAATATGGAACAAGGGCTGAATTCACTGGAATGATGGGAATATTGTTTGACAGTGTACCAGACTAGCACAAAAATACTGTTATTACATACTTCTAATGTTAAAAATATCACAATTGCCCCTAAAATTTTCCTAAAATTTCGGGAAAAAATTCCTAAAATTTTGAAAAATCCCAGTGGAAAATTTTCGTGGAAGAGCCGCGGAAAAAATTCGAATTTCGTTGAAGAATTGCGGGAAAATGCGTATTTCGTCGAAGAATTGCAGAAAAAACGCGAATTTTATCAAAGAATACCAAAATAACATTTTGACGCTCCGAAATAGTTATTTTCTGCTCCAAAATAGTTATTTTCTGCTCCAAAGTGGCTTTTTGCTACTTCAAAATACTTATTTTCTGCTCCAAAATGAGCGTTTTTGCTGCTCCCAAATGAAGTTCATGCTGTTCCATCACTGACATGATCAAAACCAATATAGCTTTTCTTGAATATTTATTATTTCTTTGAAATATTAAATAATCAGAATTTGATTGCAGAAATACAGTGTAACCTCTCAATAAGGGTTACCAGTGGAACCGGTGAAAGGTGACTGCTCTTAAGAGGTGGGTGTTATTCAGAGGTTTCATTTAAAAAAAATTTAATTAGAAATACACAGCGATTTTAATTAATCCTCATTGTTTTAATACACAGAAAAATCAGTGATTTGCAGTTGCTTTTTTTTTCTGCAAATATCTTTCTCCAAAGAAATAATACAGACAATTCTGTGAAATTCGCACACTTAGGGACCAAGGGTTTTGTGGATTATACATTTTTGCAGATTATAGATCATCCCTTTGTTTACATTTTACTTTTTAAAGTCTCACTGTAAATTAGGAACAACTGCACAAAAATTACAATGGAAAAGAAAAACATAATACAACACTGGCTGATTATATTTAATAACTAAGATTAAAGAAAATTTAAGTCATGTAAAATACAAATTTTAAACAGTGACACAACACAATAGTAGTTTTAGTTTTTTTTTTAAGTCTATGAACACTTATTACTTCTTGCACAGAGATAAAATTTTGTTATTCAAGAAGATTTAAATATTTATATCCAATTTATATTTAAATATTAATTCATTGGAAAATTGAGTACTGAAAAAATATATATACTAAATTTAACTTTGAGTTAAATTGTTAATGACAATTTTTATTGTTTACATTCCAAAGCGTAGTGCGGATAATAGACGTTTGCGAATTATACATCGGCTGATTTCACAGAGTTGACTGTAGTATGGGTTGTTTTGCTGTACAACTCATCATCATTATGATTTAATGCAAATTTTTTTGGATTTCACGAATGTTCGTCAAAAATTTGGTGTATGTATTAATACTGGAAATTTTAGGTGATTCTATAATCTCTTCCATTTCCCCTTTCGTATCACTTTTCTCTTCCTCTCTCCTACCTTCCACCATTTGCTGTATGAACCAATTTGGCAGTAACTGCCAAGTCTCTGTTCAGACATACAAACTTTCTGGCCATCGTGTTAGTTATGCATCTCCTTCGAAGGAAATTATCCAAATTTTTCTTATCATCATTCATGTTTTCATTTTTTATGTCTAGTTTTAGGAAAAGGATTAAGTGTTTAAGAGAATAAGTGATTTTTTGTTGGCATATTAAGTAAATTTTGTTTCATCTGCTTCAAATTTCGATTGGCAAATAAATATGAAATTGTACTGGGAACTGTTAAAAAAACTTTTCTCATGACTTTTGAGCAACTGTTGTTCAGAATTCCTTATTTAGAGATTCGTACTAATATTAATGCTATGGAACGTGTTTGGTTCCATCAATATGTGGCCGGTATTCGGAGGTCATCGTTGTTTAGAGGTAACCATTCAAGGAGGTTTCACTGTATATACTAAGTAAATAAATCAAGATAAAAATTTAGCATGCTTTTGGATTTATTTTGCTATTTTTATGAACTTAAAAAAAAAGAAAAGAAAAAGATGCTTTGATGTTTAACAAATTTTTATTTGATATTTAGCAAATTTTGTTGATATTCAGTAACCTATGTGACATATTGTGTTTTCAGACACAAATGGAACTCTTTTTTTTTTTAAGAATTAAAGAAATATATAAATAAAGTATAAAAATGAGTGGATTGCAGTCTTCTTACAATGCATGTCTTTTTTGTTTTTGTTGTTGTGGAACTGGGGCACATTTCAAACAATAACTTTTAATTTTAGAAACAAATTCTAGTTTTTGTTTATTTTCAGTGGTGTAGTCGTAAAAAAAACAGAGGGTATACGTTCTAAGCAGGGGGTATACGCTCAAAACAAATGGTATACCCTAGTGTATATATACTATAGCTTTCTTGAGAAACAGAGGGTATACGGTGTTCCTTAAAAAAAAAATCCACAGGGTATACCCTCGTATACCCTCCACTACATCCCTGTTTATTTTTCAACTTCTGCTTAAGCTTTTACACTATGCTTTTAATTTCTTAAATGGGTTAAAAACTAGACATGGATCTACAAAGAAAACTTTGACAAGGTTGCTAATTTTCTCTAAAAGAAAAAAAAAATGCAGTGATCATTTTTAGAATCAGAATATCTGCCCCACTAATAAGTAAAAAAAAATAACATCAACAAGAATGAAAAATCATGCATCATTGCATAGATTATGAAACACTTTCTAACCGTATCAGAATACTGTTAAGAAATTTAATTTTTATTATCACAATTAAATGAGATATCTAAATACAAACATAACCCCACAAAACAGTGAAACTTCCTTTTTAGTAATGGCTGATTTTTGGTGATAATGTGTGCAAATTCTTTCATCCAACCCTGATCTACACACCTTGTAATGCATTCAAAATATGGGTTATTCTCTGCAATAGTGCAAAAAGTGCTTCCCAGCCATATAAATGCTCTTAATTTTATTACATTTTTATTTATTTTTATTTTTATTAGAAGATCTAAACATAGTTTATTAGGGGCAGAAAGTAAAATTTAAAAATAAATAAATTTAGTATTTAAAAATATAATATATATCATGCAAACATCATTCCCTCACCTTTCCCCCACCTGTACTACCATATTTTATTGCCTATTTCTTTCCATCCAGAAATAAAAATAATTAAAAATACCCTAAGCAAAATAAAGTTCTTATTTGATACATTACAAAAAATAATAAAAATATTAATTTTTACTATTATTATATAGTCTACTCAATCAATTATATGTTTCCCCATGTTAGACCATCATTCCCTCACACATTGCTATTATCTCAAATATCTACCACTAATGAGCAGTAGCAGTCTAGCATCCTTCACAGAGAAGAAGCTATTTTGAGCACTTGTCAATCCAGCAACATAAATTGGTGGTGTAAGATTTTGTTAATTTTACAGAATTTTTTTTTAGTCAGTATATCCGGAAACGTTTTTATTAGCAGTCATTCCCTCACACAGAATATTCATTTTTTTGTAAATATCAAAAATTTTAATTTTATCATACATTATATATTAAGTGTTTCTCTTAAAGGAAACAGTTTGGATTTCTTCATAATTTTGCATTTTTCCCCTACAACTAGTAAAAATGTCTTATTTCATCATTCCCTCACTTGTCATTCCCTCACATTTTTTATTTTATTTTTTCCACAAATTTTTATTTTATTTTTTTTTTGTTAAGTCAAATTTTTAAAACAATTTCTGTTGCTATTAAAATCTTCAATAATTGACTGATTTCTTACCATTTATCTAATTTTTATGAAAATTTACATATGCATCATTCAAGTCAGACTGCTGGCCAAATTTGCAAGTATTGTAGAGAACAACCCATATATTAAGTTTTTAAATGCCATTTATCACAACTGAAAACGTTTGCTACTATTTGCTAACTATTGTTAACTATTTGCCACTCCATCATGTATCCTGGCATATAAGAACGGCTTCAATGAGGGTTTTGTAAAACTTCTAAACTAGTTGTCAGTAGTATGATTTATTTAGTTTTACCTTTAAATTGCTATATTGAACTTGATTATATTTACTAGACAACAATTTTTATAAGGCAATTAAGTGTTTGAATTTACTCCTGAGAAAGCTTCAAATTTTTAGTTCAATGTAATAGTATATTTAGTATTTCTTTCATTCATGAAAATTCCCTATTTAATGCATCAATGAAGGATTTCAGCAATTTTATAAAAAAAGTATATCATTATTCCAACTTTCTTTTATATTATAAATACTCTATATAGAGGAAGTTATACTTGCAAAATGTGCTCAGTTTTTTAAAATTGGTTACATTTCTGGTTGAAAGAAAAGTAATTTAAATATAAATGGATACGTTAAAAAAACCTACCTAACACATTGCTTTTCATTTCTGGATTTACGCATAGAAAATCTTCTATATCTCGCATTAACAAATTCTTTTCATTTCAATTCATTATAAGAAGAAAGCAAACCAATTATAATTGTTAGAAATCTCTTTTACACGTGCAATGTAAAAAAAACAACAATTCACAAATCTAATTTGACTTGTGAAATCTGCAATAGAAGATTTTGATAAATTAAGTTTAAATTAACGTATTTGTATTCACACGCAACTAGTCTTTCACTTGCGAGGTATGTAACAAAAGATTTTCTCTTATGTCTAATTTGGATATGCATGATAATATTCATACTGAAAAAAGCCATTCATTTGTGAAATGTGCAACAAAGAATTTTTTGATAAATCTAATTTAAACGAGCATCTTCGTGATCACTCTAAAGAGAAACTTTTTACTTGTGTAGTGTGTAACAGAGGGTTTTCTCGTTATTCTGATTTATGTGTCCATCTGCGAATTCACACTAAAGAGAAACCTTTCTCTTGTGAGGTGTGTAACAAAGGATTTTGTCATAAATCTGCTTTAAATATACATTTGTGAATCCACATTGAAGAAAAACCGTTCAATTATAAAGTGTGTAACAAAGGGTTTTCTCAAAAATCTTATTTAAATAACCACCTGCGAATTCATACGACAGAGAAACCTTTCTCTTGTGAGGTGTGCAACAAAAGATTTTCTCGTAACTGTATTTTAACTTGTCACCTCTGAATTCATTCTAAAGAGAAACCTTTCTCTTGTGAGGAGTGCCATAAAGTGTTTTCTCAAAAATCTAATTTAAATGACCACCTACGAATTCATACTAATGAGAAACCTTTCTCTTGTGAGGTGTGTAACAAAGTGTTTTCTCAAAAATCTGTCTTAAATAGCCACCTTCCGATTGATACTAAAGAGAAACCTTTCTCTTGCGACGTATGCAACGAAGGGTTTTCTCATAAATGTAATTTAAGTAACCACGTCCGAATTCATACAAAAGAAAAACCTTTCTTTTGTGAGGTGTGTAACAGAGGATTTTCTCAAAAATCTGTCTTAAATAGATATCTAGGAGTTCCCATTGAACAGAAACCTTTCTCATGTGAAGCGTGCAACAAAGGGTTTTCTTATAAATCCGTCTTAAATAGCCACTTTCGAATTCATACTTAAGAACAAATATTTCTGTTGTCAGATGTTTAACAAAGACTGTTCTCAAATATTTTCTGAAAGGACACATGCAAATTCATGCAAAAAAGAAATCTTTCTCTTGGGATGTGTAAGAAAGAGTTTTTCTCTAAAGTCTCATTTGAATGTACACCTACGTGTGCATATTAAAAAGAAACCTTTCTCATGTAAAATGGTCAAAGGAAATTTTGTAAAATCTCATTTAAGTTGTTATCTGTGTGTATGCCCATATATGCATATTTCCCTCCCCAGGACATCCTTAAGAAGATTACGGGTCAAACACATTCATCTCCCCAGCTTCCCGAACTATGAAAAAAGAAATGTCACTAGAAGGTCTTCAGAAACCAAAAATGTCCGCTTTGATCATCTTGGGGGAATTCCTCAGGACCTTTTTAAGGTTTCTTCAGGAAGATTATAGGAAGTGATATCGAAGGAATTTAAAGAGCTCAAAGGTCACTTACTGTAAATTAAAATCCATTGGTAATTGTGATTATTCGACTTAAAATAAAGTGTAGAATGTATTCTCATGAAAGGTAGTTTTTATTACTTTTTATGGTTCCGTACTTAAAAAGTAAAAAGTACCATTATAAGATCACTTCAGTGTCGGTCTGTCTGTCACAGCCGTTTTACTCATAAACTATGGAACGTGGAAAGTTCAAACTGAGGGAAGTAATAAAGAATATTGACCGAAATATTTACAGATAATTAAACATTCACAAATATATTTAGGTTGGTTGGTTGGTTGTATTTACGTCGGCCAATTATCTGCACGTGGGATATAGGCCCCAAATATATTTAGGAAAAATGTAGAGGGCCTAATTAAGTTACTTGAAAAAATCTTTTCTTTATATATCGTGTGAAAGCATTCGTAACGCTGAACTCAAAAATACATTTCTTCTAATTTTACGTATTATATTTTCAGAGATAGCGTCGCGAATGTACTGCAAAAATCCCCTCCCTTGTATTTCGGAATCTATTGAAACTAAAATTATAGGTAGTAGACGTTAATTTTAAACTTGCTGGAAAATTATAGCGATTAACCTAGGTCATTTATAGTTTTTGAGAAAAGCGCATTTTTCCGTTATGCACAAATTTCGATTTGCGGGCATTCAGCAAAGAAGTTGAGGAGCGATGGGGGTACCTATCGTAGGAGAAATATAAAATCATTTTTGATAAGGATTTTCGAAAATAATCGTCGGTCGGTCATTAGCCGAGATATCAACGCTTAAACACACAGACGGTTTGGACATACATAATGACAGGTGCGGCGTACTCTATGTACCATCGTACGGTGGGTGATTTATCGATTCTAGCTGGCCAAAATCATTTTTGGCGTCAGTATAGTCGCATCGCCAAGAAATTGAAAAATGTTATTGATATTCGCTTATTAAATGTTAGGTATTGCAAAATGCAGTATGTAACTGTCATAATTTCGTTACAGGGACATTCAAAAGAATTTCATTACATTACGGCCTATGGAGAAAAATCCTTTGCGGTACTTTTTAATAATGTTAAATAATTTCAAACACTTTGAAATTTATGTACATATCTATTTAGTGCACTACAAGATGATTGCTATAGAATATGGTATGGATAGCATTTATCGATCATTTACAGGGACACGAAAAAGAATTGTGTTATATTACGGTCTATAGAGAAAAATTGTTTGTGGTGTATTTTGTTCATGTTATACTATTTCAAAAGTATTTAAATATATAGCTCCGAGGTGCTCTATAAAATGCTTACTATTGAATAGGATGTATTAGCATTCATTCATCTTTCATACACAGTGGCACACAAAATAAATCAGTGACATTTCTTACTCTATGAACAATAATTGATGGAAGTGCGTTTTCAGTTATGAAGCACTTTTTTAAATTATAAAATTGCATACTATTTAGTGTGTATGTGTATAAATTCTATAAATCATATACAGGGCTACGCAAAACATCTGAAGTACATTTCCGGTTATTGACGGAAATTGCTGATGGGGAATTTTCAACTGTGCTATGCGTTCCCTAACTGTTCTAAATTTTAGCATATTATGAGTCATACGATAAATCTATAGTTCATGTACAGGGATGTACAAAATTTTCAGTTATTTTTTCGACTTTAGTTGAAATTGTGTTTTCAAACGTGTTATGCGTTTTACAAAATATTACTTAGACATCGTTTTTCACGTTATTAAGCTATGAAGTTTTATTATAGTAATCCGAATGCGTGGAAAAATATTTCATAATCTGATTGACGCATGATTTTACGTTCTTCTTGATAATTTTAATGATACTTTCTCAACGATATGGAAGCAAAAATCATAAAACTATTTTTGTATTATTACTAGGGGGCTCTGTCCCCTACGAGCTAGGCTCGTCAACCCCCGTTCCGACACAGCAGACTCTAACAGCACGATAATTTGATCGGCTTTAAAAAGGTTTCGGAAGATTGAATTATAATTTGAATGTGAGAATTATAATCTGACGTAATTTTCACCAAACTTTTCTTTTTCTTTTAAATATTCACGTAAAAATACTTTTGTTAGAAATGAAATATTATGATCATCTTAAAATATCAAATAAATGTCTCGAGCAATTTTTAAATTTAAACTGTTTTACAATATTATTTTTTGTTCATTTTATATAATAAGTGTAATGTGACGTAAATGTGACGTAAATTCTCCTATTTAAGACTTCTAACGCATGTTTATGAATTTATTATTTTAAAATATTCTGTCTCTTTTGAAATTCACGTGTATAATTTTTATGACGTAATTTTCAGTGAGTTCCTGCTTTTTATATTTTCTGTTTATAATAGCCACGTGTAAAATAAATTTTTAATTTGAAGTAAACATTATTGTTTGCGCTGTTTATACAACTGGCAACAGTTTAAATTAATAACATTTTCTAAAATTTGTAAAAAATATCTCTCGAAATGCTGAAAATTTGAATTTAAAATTGAAATAAAACCTCAAAAAATGAGTCAAATAAGAAAAATAAATGAAATCTGCACACCGGGAACTTATAACGTATAAAATGATCTAAAAATGATTAAATTCTCATGTATAGTTTTTACTCCAATATAACTTTTTTAATGGAACGATTTTGCCCAACTTTAGCATTAAATATCTCTTAAAATAATTCTTCGATTTGAAAACTGTCTGCATCAGCGTGTTTATCAAATATTTCTCTATAATACCACCGATTTTCATATTTTTGTATGCAATAGTTTTTTTAATATTAACGATGAAAGGCCATGCTTAAGCATTCAAATTGGATCTGGATCTACCCGGAATATCTACGCAGATTTTCATTGGTCCATTTCCAAACCAAAACTTTTTTTTATATGTAGAAGAATAACAAATCCTAAAAAATCTTTTTCTAAAATTTAAGATACAGAACAAGACAAACATTCGACAGCTTTAATGAAAATTTCTGTGTTGTACATTCTATTGTATATTTATATTTATCTGTGCACAGAAGAACCTTATGTAAAGAATGGAAATCATAAGATATAGGAAAATGTCTACATTATGTTTTGCATTGTATCAAATCTGAATTTGGAGAATTTGTCTGGATCAATTTTGTAACCACTCGAAATTTGCAACCAAGTAATATACAAGGTGGCCATAATTAACCCCTTGGGGACGAGCGACACGTATACGTGCCGCATGAAGCGCTCAGAATCCGTGTTTTTCCTCATCAGTAAAATTTTACTGTAAAATTTGCCCTATTTAATCAGCGCATTTTCTCGATTCAAGAAGACACAAATTTCTGTTTTTAAAAAAACGGTGACAAAAGATTAAAAATTTCATAAAATGCTCCCGTCCCGAAGGGGTTAAACTGACGATGACGGTACTCAGAGTGTTCTGTAGCGCGATCTAATTGCGAAATGGCGCCAAATTTTGTAGGAAGATTAAACAAGACGGGGGACGAAGGATTCCGCGAAAAATAAATAATTCCAAAAATCCCCGCCAGGGAAATATGTGGCGCTGTGTATTCGAAAAAGAGAGTTTCAAAAACGAAGAATCAATAGTGAAATAAAATTACGTTTATTTAGCACATCCAACTCAGGTTCGATGTGGCCGCCGTTTTTGTGGACCACATATTGCATTCTGTGCACAGCATTTACAAGAGCAGAGAATAACATGTCTGCAGGAATCTCTCGTACAGTTCGCAATATGTTATCCTTCAACGTAGCCCGGTCCTGGACACCTCCGTGATAGACCTTGGACTTTAGGTAACCCCATAGCCAAAAGTCGCAGGGTGTAAGATCAGGGGACCGAGGTGGCCATGCAGTTGGAAAACAGCGGCTAATGACTCTTTCTGTTGTGAATTTCTGTCGTAGCAGCTGCTGTATCCGCAAAGCAATATGTGGAGTGGCTCCATCTTGCATGAAAATGATTTTCTCCAGGCACTGTCTTTTCTGAAGTGCCCGAATAACAAAGTTGTTTAGCATTTGGTGATATTTGTCTCCTGTAACAGAACAAGTTACAGGTCCTGTCGGAGTAATGTCCTTATAGAAGAATGGACCTATGATCATATCTGCTGTGAAACCACACAAAACAGTTATCTTTGGTGAATGCAAAGGAATTTCTTTAAATGCTCTTGGTGACTTGTTATCCCAAATTCGGCAGTTCTGGGTATTTACAGTTCCATTCAGGTAAAAGTGGGCCTCGTCTCCCCATAAGAAGCCCCCAGGGCCAAGCATCATCCAACTCCATTCTGGCAAGAAAAGTGAGAGCAAAACTCACTCGCTTATTATGGTCGGTGTGACGTAACTCTTGTACGGATAGAAGTGGATAATCTTTCGTAGGATTTTCCAGTCCGTACAATAAGGCATATCCAGACTCCGAGCTAGTGGTAGCAATATTGTCTGGTGCTCTGTCGACAATCGCCGTTGCCACTTCTTCGATTGTATCCTGTGATATGGGTTTTCGTCCTCTGTCTGACTGAACATTTAGAGAACCTGTTTTCTCAAACTTCTCAACCATTGCTTTTAAACCATTAACTGACAAAAGACCGTTACCTTTACCCATTTTTTTGTGGTTTCTAAGAGCACGAAGAGCGGCTGGCGCATTGCACTGGTTGAGGTAAAAGAATTTGACTAGTAGAGCTCGACTAAAGAAGGAGACATTATGAAAGATAACTTTCAATGAAATTGCTTCTAACAGTAGCAAATCACCTTTTAAAGCCGAACAAGCTGGCACTGGGTCGAAAGGTGTAACATGAATTTTGAATAATGAACTTCTTCTTCTGCTGTTACTTTCTTTGGGGCTGTGCATCAGATAAAGAAACTTTAGCAGTGTTTATGTAAATTTTTAGCTTTTTATGAACTGTTACCATTTTGAGTTTGGATTAAATTGTTAAATTCGTTAAATAAACGGAAATTTTATTTCAGTATTGATTCTTCATTTTTTGAAACTCTCTTTTTCGAATACACGGCGCCAAATATTCCCCTGGCGGTGATTTTTGGAACTAAATTTTTTTCGTGGACCTTCGTCCTCCGTCTTGTTTAATCTTCCTAAAAAATTTGGCGCCATTCTCGCAATTAGATCGCGCTACAGAACACTCTGAGTACCGTCAGTTTAATTATGGCCACCTTGTATTTTACATCATTTTGTCCTAAGATTACTACATACAACAGGCAACTTTTGTCCAAATTTGGTCATAAATTTAAACATTTTGCGCTTGCAAAACTTCATGTACTCTTCATTGTAATTTTCCTCTATAAACAAAATGTTTTCAACCAAATTCACATTTTTGTTAAATTTTAAATCTTGTTGCCGTTGCATAATGTTGCAAAAGTTTTTTTTTTATGTGACTAATTTAAATTCTGCTGTCTTTAATAAAAAGAAAACGGTACTTCAACTAAAATTTCAAATTTTTTTATTTAGACTTAATAAGCTAAAAACAATTCGAAAAACTGGGGAGGCACCTAAGGGCAGGCAAATTAAATTGGAACGAAAAGGTAATAATCTAAACTATTTAATCATATCAAAAATTGAGCTTAATCGTGCTTTATCATATAACTTTTTCTATAATAAATCTGAAAATTTATGTAAAAAAAGTCTTTTGCGACATTAACTATGAAATAACAGCTGATATGTGCAAAATTTATGCACATAAATTCGATAAAATAAAGTCCATATTCTGTGCGGAAGCGTCCATAATCGAACAGTATATTTTATTCCTGTTCAAGTAACAGATTAAACAACTACACTCAAATTGGTTGATTCATTCCCAACTAAGAAGCACCAACTTTGCGCTAGTCTATGGACCATACAGTTATATTTATATCCAAACCAATAGCAGGGTACAACGCCCTAACTATTGAGCTATAACAGGCAAAAAATAAATTACGTTTTCAAAAAATGACTTTTGGCCAGCTAGAATCGGTAAATCAGAAATCACCCACCATGCGACAGTCCTCACCACCCAGCACGAAAAAGCACCAAGTGGTCCCTTCTCTTGGTGCCTTACCGTTTCACCCCGACGACCCGCAGGAATCGAACACCTATAAAGGAGTCGAGCCCACGAGCCGAAGCCGAGGATTCTTGTGCAGGAGTTGCTTTACGGAGGTCCTTCAAGATCAGATACCATTTTCCGGCAGAGAGAGGACGGGGAAATCCCTCCTGACGCCACAGTGAAAGTCTCGCTCAGGGGATTCTGAAGTTGCCTCTAACGGACCTCGGAGAGACGAGGAAACTCCTCTCCTGGCGACACTGATATCGCCTGCTAGGGGTTTGCGCCTGATCTTTCAGCTGCGTCCTGCGGAACCCCTCGCGATTTCAACGCAGGGAGACAGAAGAGACCAGACTAGGTACCGTTAGCGATCTCAGGAGGGCACGAAAATTTCCTCCTAGATGGGATAGGCTACGCCTTGCTAGGGGGTTGGAGAGTCCGGAGTCCCGCCGGTCCCCCACATCTCGACCACGCCCGAAGACGGGGAAGTCGCGGCAAATCGACAAGAGCACGACCACCGAGGGTACCTGAGCACGAATACTCCTGACCCCGTGCAATACCGACCACTACCGTTAGCGTTTGAAAGTTAGGTTGAGGCATTGCTAGGTCCTCACCACTGGGCGCAGAAAGCTTCCAGTCGCGCAAAGACACGCAGGACCTGGGTTGGACCGAAATTCGTAGCGTCACCGCATGCAATTGCTTTAAAATAGAGAAAAGAATTCATGTATAACTCATACCTGTCCCTAAAAAAGTCTAAAACTTCGTATGAAAATAAAATATAAAGCATAAATTTTCTAACCACAATGCTTTTCAATGGTGCGGTTATGAATGTTATTCCCAAGCAGACGAATTTTTGTAGCCTCGAACCAAAAGGGAGAATATGGTCCATTGGTGGATAAGGTCCTACCACATTGGCTAGTCTTTGCTCAGCGACACCGTCCAGCCCGAAGACTGGCACTGAGATCGACCTATGGTCCGTTGCTATCCGGCTGACCTCGAAAACTGAGGTGCCGGGGGTAGACGTGTCCTACGGCCACGCACCCATGCACAACGTCCGTTACCCGTGTCTGCCGGACCCGAGGCCTGTCGACCGCGAGCCACTCGTGCAGGCTGTGGTAAGTAGTCGAAGGGCTACTTGATGATATATCACATGGATGGACGGAAAAAGTTACAAAAGTGCCTCTCGAGGAGGCAACAAAGATGCTACTGATCGAGGGAGGGGTGCAAATCGAAGCTAGAAGTGATCTGCCCGTGCTAAGTTATCCTTTTGGTCAAGTCTTCAAGAGAGGCGATATAAGGGGCTCAGATAGGTAGGGGCCAAGATAGTAAGCGTTTGGTCAAGCTTTCAAATTTTGAATTACCCTACATCGGATCATTTAGAGTTTTACATTTTAATGAATGGCGATCTCTGTCTGGATCATATATTACATGAGAGGTCAGAAAAAGTTGGAAAAGTGTTCCCCGGATGGTAACTAAGCCCATAATGATTGGGGTAGTAAACCGGTGGCAGAAACGTTCTGCCCGTACCGAATTACTGTTTCTTTCAAGTTTTAAAGAAGAGGCTATATAAAATGTTCAGATAATTAGAAGCCAAAATAGTCAAGCTTTCAAATTTTGGATTACCCTGTATTTGAGCATCTCTCCTCGGAATCCACCCACCTCTTTAAAAAATTTATATGTTATAAAAAATATGTATCCGAGGTCTCCATAAAAAAAATCTGACAAAATAATATTTAGTGTAGAAAACGCTACGATTTAAATGAATGCGAGATAATTAAAGGAGAAATAAATTTCTTTTTCCGTAGGGATACAGTTTTCTTTATTAATTCGATCTATTGTCGTTATGCTTCCCCCTTCCTCTCCGGTTCCCAGCTTCAAGTTTTACACACATTTGTTTAACGATTTTCAAATCGATGTCTTAGTTATTTTAATTTTCTCTCATTAGTTCGTAATTATTTCATTTTATTTTCGGAAAGTAAATGGAGGGATCGTCGGAAAGAAGATCTCTTTCTAGTTCTATTTTTAATGAATATGCCGACCTTTGTTCCAGACAACTTTTGAATTGTCCCGTCCGTTTTGCTAAAATTAAGAAAAATTATTGGCCAATTTTAACAAAAATTAGATATTCGGATGCAGAAAAAATTTCTACATATGTATATAGAGTTTCAAATTGATACCTCAAATAGTTTTCTTAATTTTCGCAAATTAGTAAAAATTAGATAAATCCATTGCCTGCGGTTTCAAATCAAAACAGTTGTTTTATCTATACTAATAATTTTCAGATAAAAAAGATTGTATCGAACTTAGCATGGGCGAGCTTGTCTATTTTTAGATAATTAATGCGTACTCAATGTGTTTTTAATTTATAATTCGGCTAATTATAAAAAATTTAAATTCTGAGCCTCAGGCCCTGCCTTGGACTACCTTCATACAAATTTTGAGCCTTGTACGTGCGGTAGATTTTCCTAGCGATTGCACACACACACACAGAACGATACATTATTAGTATAGACTAGCCGACTCGCCCGAACCCGTGATAATAACCTTAAATTTCCATGTAATTACATCAAAACCTCGAATTAATTTGATTTTTTTTCCAAAAAACGAACTTCGAACGATCGAACCTTCGGTTCGGGTCCCTTCTGTCTATGGCACCGAATAAGGGGCGTACAACGCACGCACTTGAAAATCTTGTATTTCGACCTCTAGTGGGTGCATTCTGTTATTCTAAACGAACCTCTGATGTATGTCATCGCTCTCTGCGGTTACGTATAGCAGGCGTGCTGCAAAATATTTTAGTTCCACTGCCAGGGGGTGCACTCTGTTCTAAACAAACCACCCTGCGAATAAAACTCCGACGCGTGTCCCGCCGCTTCCGGCACCGCATAGTAGACTTGCTGCGAACGCGCTGCAGAAACCTTTAGTTCCCCTTTCCACCGTCAGGAGGTGCAATATATTCTATACGAACATCCAACACAAGTCTCCGTCCACGTTGCCTGCGGCACCGTATAGCAGGCGTACAGTGTGGCGACCGGTTCTGGTTCAGTGGATTTCTTAATTAACTAACGCTATCTTAAAATAAATCAATCAGCACTTACTCAGTGACGTCCACGGGATATCATTTTGTCTCTTCCTTTTTATTGGAAGATTGTTTACATCTATATTACACTATATACATTTTATTTACAGTAAAAGCGAAAACATGTTCTTAAAAACATTCCATCAACACTCACCTACTCGTTCAGAGAGAGAGCCCAGATGGAGAGCAACCCTACGTAAACAATAGAGCCAACGCCATCCATTTATCGCTCAAGTGGCGTTAAAACATATAATTCTCCACACACTCCCCACCTGGACTCATGAGAGTACATAATGCTAAATCAGCATAAACACATTCTTTTAATAAATAATGACCTTAAATCACAACTCAAATAATAAAATAGAAAATTTTCAAACTACAGGTGTTGAAGCATAAAGAATTAAACATAAAATAATAAAGTCATGATCAATATATAAAAAATTGACACTCTTATAACATGTTACTTCTTACTACATGAACATATCTGGTCAGATATTTTACCTGAATAAGATTACATCTCTGCCAAGAATGACTTCCTTAACCATTCCTAAGTCCCACAACAGTTTAAATTTAGCAGTACCATCTACTAAAACAACATCTCCAATTTTTAAGTTTTTGTGTCTTTCAGGAGTTTTAAATTGATGAACCGAACTTAAATTCAATAAGTATTGTTCCTTACACTTAATCCAGAGCTGCTTCAACAACTTACTTTGATATCGTTTTTTCCTTAACAAAGTTTCTTTAGTAGAAATTTTATTTTCTAATTCGGCAAAATGTAGAGGAAAACTGATGTTTTCTCGTCCGAGCTGAAGGAAATGAGCCGTTGTAAGTGGCTCGGGCTCACCGAAATTACCTGTTGTACATGTTAGTGGTGTCATATTTATTATGGCTTCTATTTCTGTCAAGATTGTTGCCAATTCCTCAAATGTGATGAGAGCTCTTCCTAAAATTTTCCTTAGGGTTTCTTTTACACTTTTTACGAGCCTTTCGTAAAACCCTCTCCACCATGGGGCACGCTTGACGATAAATTTCCATGTCATATCTTTATTTGATATAAAATCCTGAAGTTCTTGATCTTTAATGATTTTTTCAAATTGTTGCAGTTCTTTATCAGCAGCCTTAAAACTCAATGCATTATCAGAAAAAAATATTTTACAGTTTCCGCGTCTTGAAATAAACCGACGAAAACACAAAATGAAATATTTTGTAGTCATATCCCTGGCTGCTTCTAAATGAATTACTCTTGTTGTGGCACAGGTGAACATTACAATATATGACTTGGACGTCTCTTTATTCTCTGTTTTTATGATTATCGGGCCTGCAAAATCCAATCCTATAACGGTAAACGCAGGAGATTCTGATATACTTTCCTTCGGAAGTTGGCCAGTTAGTTGGTCAGCTGCTTTTGCATTGTATTTTTTACAAATTAAACATTTTCTGACAAATTTTCTAATTAATTGTCTTCCTTGTAGAATCCAAATTTTTTTTCGGATTTGTGCAAGTGTCAAAGAAACTCCACTATGCAACAATTTTCTGTGTTCTTGCATAATCAGCAATTCGGTAAATTTTTCATTCTTTGGCAATATGACTGGATTGGTTTCATTTCAACTAAAAGAGCCTTCATTAAGTCTGCTTCTTATTCGTAAAAATTAATTTTCATCCAAATATGGACATAGGAAATAAATTCGTGAGGTTTTCTTAACAGGATTTCCTCTTTCTAAATGACTCAATTTCTTCCTTATAATTTTTCATTTGTACTTCTTTAATTAATAATTCTTCAGCTTCTTTCATTTCTTCAGCATATAATACACATTTACGTTTAATTGAACTTCTTAGATTGAAGACAAATCTTTTAATTCTTGCCACTACAGCAATCTCATTGCTTCGAAATTGTAAAATTAATCAAATAAATCAGAGTTCATATTCGGAGCTGGAAAGAGTATATCATTTAGTGAAGGTTCAGAAGGAGCGTGAGATGATGCATCGAAAACGATGCGCAGTTTGGTTGTTTGTTTGTCCGTTCGAATCACAGGGTGGTGGGGTAAATAGTATGTCAAATTACCATTGGGCGAATTTATTTTCTGGGGTTCAACAATTTCTACTATTCCCAAAGCCTTATATTCATTAATGATATCTTTATATTCTTTAAATAATGCAAGATTATTTACAAATCGTTTAATTAAACTTTCAAATCTCTTTTTGGCAATTTCATAATTGTTAGAAAGATCAAGATTATCATATCTCATATGTAGTTTAACTTCATATCTGTTGTTCTTAAATTTAATCGAATTTTCAAATTGTTCTAATATTTGTTTATCACACAAATCTTTGTTCGTATTATCTTCTTGAATCCCCAACCCTTCTATAGTCCAAAATTTTTCAAGTTGAACCGAAATTTTATCATCTTTGTTATATTTTCAAATAGATATGTACATAGCACTCACTAAATTATTTCCATTAACTTCTTCTGAGAATTTGCCGTGAATTGTCCAACCTAATTTAGTTTCATTCAGAACAAGAGTTGGTGAAATGCGTTTATATTTTCCTGTCATAATTGACCAATAGTAATCACTACCAATCAATAAATCTATTTTATTCTCACCATCATCTAATTCATTCGAAACGTCTGATAACTCTATACCCATATTTTTATATATTTTTATATAACTCAGAACTCTGTGCGCATATTATATCGGAACAGATTTTCTCCGTTTCTAATACTTCCAGACATATTATATTGTCCGAATTATTGCCATTTAGGAAAATCTTTATTATGGTTATCAACAATAGGTTTTGTTCCAGCAAAAGTATGAATTGTTAATGATTCCTGCCCTGTTACCTCTAAATTTAAACGATTAGATTAACTCTTCCCGATAAACGTTCGTTGCGAGGCGCTATCTAATAATATTCGAACATTAATATTTTAGTTCTTGCCAATCATTATTCCTTTCAACGATTGAAAATAAATATATTCGTCTGTATGACAACAAAGTGACGAAACTGTTATTCTTTCATACTGCTTATTTTCCGCCCCCCTCCGGTTCACGCACAGTCGAAAGAAGGTCAATTTTATCTTCATTCGATGTTCTTTCTTTTTGTTTTTTGTTACAAAGAGAATTTTGATGAGCTTTCGAAAAACAAATTGCGCAACGAATCTTAGTATTTCTGCAATTCTGTTTCAGGTGGAATCGTTTATAACATCAGAAACATTTAGCTCGTTTTAATAAAGATTCTTTTCGTTGTTCCAAATTTAAATAACACAAATTTGCTTCGTGTTTTTGAGAGCAAAAGGGGCAAAGGTTTTCAGTAATTGTATTTAATATGAATGATGAAGGATTTTTTATTTTTCCTTGGTGAAAGTGTTTGGGAGAATTTTGTTTAAATTTATTTTCATGGGATTTAGTATTTTCAAAACTGATATAAATAACATTAATAGCTTTTTCTCGCGCTTCCGTTTCACGTTTCAGGAACAACAATAAATCATTTACACAAACATCCTTTTTATCGCATTGTTCTCTGTGAAATTGTAATAAAAGATCATTCGGTATGCATTGATAAATAATGGGTAATAATAAGCAACTATATTGGTCTGACTTCACATCTAGCGACTCGAGACTTCGTATTTGTACCGCTATCTGATCGTATAATTTTCTCAAAGAATGTACGTCATTTGGTCTTCGTACTGCTTCTAAGTTTAATAATTTGTTAGTGTGTGCGGAAATCAAAACCTCTCTTTTTCCAAAACGATCCTTTAATATATTTATGGCCGTTATATAATTTTCACTTGTTAATGGAAGCCCATTAATAGCGGCAGCTGCTGAATAAGAAATTAAAGATTTTAAATAAATGAATTTTTCTATTTCCTGAAGAGCTTCATTTTCGTGAATAGCAATTTTAAACTGAGGCCAAAATTCTTGAATTTCGCAAATGTCGCCTGTAAATTTATTTAAAGAAATTCGCGGCAATTTCGTATTCGACTTTAATTGACTGTCTGATATGGAGGGCGTAATTGCTTTTGGTTCACTCGTGATAGTAGAATTTATCTTTAAATTTTTCAAATATCTACTGGCTCTTGATTTGCAAGTCACAATAGCTTCCTTATATTCTTTCGAAGTTTCTATTTCTGTTTCTAAATTATCGGTTTCAATTTCCGATTCAATTGACTCATCTAAATTTTCTAATGTTAATTTATGTTCAAGTAATGCCGCTAAAGAATCCTCAACTATTTCCGGTTTGGAATCAACTTCTTTTTTAATTTCACTATCAATTTTTTTAATCAATTTCGTTACTGTGCATCTAATTGACCCGCGTTTTGCTATGTTTCGTTTTAGAATTTCACTTTGATCCATCTTTATATTCACTCATTTAAAGAATTATGTCTTCCAATATATCGTAAATTTAAGAGAAATTTTAAATAACTTACCCGTTTAATGAAATGCTTAGTAGCGTAGTTATCAATTTATATTCGCGGCCTTGTACCAGTTTGCACCAGTGTGGCACCAGTGTTCCGGTTAAGTGGATTTCTTAATTAACTAACGCTATCTTAAAATAAATCAGTTGGCACTTACTCAGTGAAGTCCACGGGATATCATTTTCTCTCTTCCTATTTATTGGAAGACTATTTACATCTAAGTTACACTATATACATTTTATTTACAGTAAAAGCGAAAACATGTTCTTAAAAAACATTTCATCAACACTCACCTACTCGTTCAGAGAGAGAGCCCAGGTGGCGAGCAATCCTACGTAAACAATAGAGCCAACGCCATCTATTTATCGCTCAATTGGCGTTAAAACATATAATTCTCCACATACCGTGCACGCGCTGCGAAATCTGTTAGTGCTACTTTCTACCGATAGGAGGCGCACTTTATTCTAAACAAACCTCTATCCGAATGAAACTTCGTTTAAAACGGCCTATAGAGGCGCTGATCACAGCCGTCCGTACATGGAAATTGTTCCTTTAACTAATGCTAATTGAAATCATTCTTTATTGTAAATGCATTTGGAAGTTTTAGATATTCAAATTCGGATAATTTTTACCTTGTCACATAAAACAGAACACAAATGTCACATGAAATCTGAAATCATGCAAAAAATAATCATTCTGAACAAATTAGAAATACATTTAATTCAATGTGCTTGCATGGGATTTTCCTGATGCGAGAAGTTATATCTTTTCTCCACCAAGTGGCGTATTCGAACGCTTGAATCACCAATATATTGGTTGGTTGGGGGGGGGGGTGACTCAAATAAAAGAAAAGTCCCAAATGGATAAATGTGGAGCGGTGTACATAATATGAAAGAGTTGTCAAAGGGCTATCCAATGATATATCACATGAGGGAGTCGGAAAAAGTTCAGCTAAGCCCCTAATGATTGGGGTGGAAATCGAGGGCAGAAACGGTCTTCCCGCACTGAGTTACACCTTTGTTCAAGTTTTCAAGAAGAGGTGATATAAAGGCCTTAGATAATTAGGGGTCAAAATAGTTAAGCTTTCAAATTTTCAATTACCCTGTATCTGAGCTTCTCGCCCCCGGAATTCACTCCCTCTTTAAAATTTTTATATGTTATAAAAAATATGTATCCAAGGGATCCATAAAAAAATCTGACTTGAAATAATGATATTTAGAGCAGAAAACGGTACGTTTTAAATAATTTGCGAGAGGATTAAATGCAGAATAAATTTCTTTTCCCGTAGGGATTCAGTTTTCTTTATTAATTCGATTCATTGTCAATATGCTTCCTACCTTCCTCTTCGGTTTTCAGCTTCAAGTTTTACATACATATATTTAACGATTTTCAAATCTATGTCTCAGTTATTTTAATTTTCCCTCATTAGGTTGCAATTATTTTCTTTCGTTTTCAGAAAGTAAATGGAGGGATTGGTCGAAAGATCACTTTTTAGTTAATATTTTAATGAATGGCGATCACTGTATGGATCACTTTTGAATTGGCTCGTCAGTTGTTTGCAAAAATTAAGAAAAATTACTGACCAATTTTTACAAAAATTATATATTCGAATGCAGAAATTCTTTTTACGTATGTTTCATACACTGGTGGCCAAAATTGTGGATACTTTTAAGTAGCTTTCATTACTAAAAGTAAAAAGCTACCTATTGCAGCCGTCCGAAGGAAAACACTTCGGGAAATTTTGCTATATTTTCGCCGATCATGACCTCTCAGATACCAAAACCACCCTCCGTTGAAATAATGACATATGTATATATATAATATATATTTATTTATATCTGAATTTTGTCATGCTGTAACTCTCGAATTTTTGAACCGATTTGGATGAAATATTTCATCCAAATATATATATATATATGTCAACATTTCAATGGAGGGTGGTTTGGTATTTGGGTGTCACGATCGGTTAAAATATAGCAAAATTTCCCGAAGTGTTTTCCTTCGGACGGCTGCAATAGGTAGCTTTTCACTTTTTGTAATGAAAGTTACCTAAAAGTGTCCACAATTTTGGCCACCACTGTAGTTTCAAATTGATACCTTAAATAATTTTCTTAATTTTCACAAATTAGTGAAAATTAGAAAATTTCATCGTTTGTGACTTTAAGTTAAAGCAGATTTTTATTTTCAGATAGAAAAAAATTGCATCGAACTGAACATCCGCTCGCGTGCATGCCGATTTTCAGGAAAAGAATGGATATTCGATGAGTTTTTAATAAATAGTTGGGCTAATTATGAAAAAAAAATAAAATTCAGAGCCTCAGATGCATCAGGATATGCCTTTGACTTTCATCATACAAAATTTCAGCTTTGTACATGCGGCGCATTTTTGCAGCCATCGAACACACACAGAGCAAAGCTGGTTTTATGTTCTTGAGAATGTCGCTTTCTAAGGTTCGTAATTTAAATTCAGCATTACCAGTAATTTAAATTAATAAAACCAGCTCCTAGCACACGGATCAGCTATGTAGATGATATCGTTGCAGTTTGGGAACATGGATTAGAAACATTTAAAGATTTCCTCGGAAAAATAAATAAAATTGACAATGACATCCAATTCACCATGGAAATTGAAAATAACAATATTCTCTCATTTCTGGATAAAAGAGGACAATAAAATTAATAGAAAAAAGTCTATAGAAAGAAAGTAAAGCTTGATCACATTATACCGAATGACGCAATAGCCCCACGGTTCTTATAAATTCAGTGCATTAAAATCTTATGTTCACAGAGCATTTAAAGTTTGTTCAGAAGAGTATCTAAAAGATGAAATCAATTATATAAACAAGAATGGAGGTAATCATGATTTCCAACTAAAAACAATATACACTCATGTTTGTGAAAATTGCAACACCGTGAAGGAATCATCATAATTAAATGCAATTTAATACACCAATGACTGGTATTGGTACAAACAAATGATTACATTTTCAAAGGAAAAGTAACAATATTAAGCGATCGAAATCAGTATTTGGTGTAGCCACCACGCGCTGCAATAAGTGCTGCTATATGACATGGCATGGACTCCAGCAGATTTTGAATGTTTGACTGGGGAAGAGCATTCCTTATTGTTTGTACGCGTACTCAAAGTTCATCTGTAGAAGCTGTAGGACGAGGATCCGCCGAACAACGAAATCTCGCACATTTTCAACAGGCGACCTATCCGGCGAACACGCAGGCCACGGAAGAATCTGTATGTTTTCTGCTAAAAAGGAGTCTTGAAGAGTCCTTGCAACATGTGGGCGTGCATTATCCTGTTAAAAAATAGCTCCAGGAATGACTTGAAGGAAAGGAACGACTTCGGGCTCCAGCACTTCACTGATGTGCCTGTTGCTGTTCAGACTATCCAAAATTCGTAGCAGCTGGGAATGTTCATATGCAATCGCACCCCAAATTCCGGGTGTTTGTCCTCTATGGCGTTCGACAATGCACTCCGGAAGGTGGCGTTTACCGGCTTAGCGTCTCAAACGAATGCGGCCATCATGATATCACAAATTAAAGCATGATTCGTCAGAAAAGACTACTTGTTGCGAATCTGCACGCCAGTCTCTATGTTCATGAGCCCATTGCTGCATCAGGCGTAGTTGGTTTTGAGTGAGGGGATCCTGTATAAAGGAGTTCTTGCACGCAGTCCACGGTGCAGCAGACGTCGACGAATTGACGAAGCAGACACTGATATACCTGTAGCAGCTGACCAATGTGCTGGCAACTATATAAATGAAGCTGTACGGTTCGTCAGCGGCATGCGAACCACGTGTCTATCATCGCGCGTTGACGTCACCGTTCGGGGTCCACTTCCATATTTCCGATCCTTGTCGGCCCACTTCTTCCAAACACGAATCACTCTGCTGCTGTTACGCTGCACACGATTGGAAAATCCGTCTTCACGAAGGCCGATGATTCTCCCCCGTTCAAACTCAGACAGTTGTTGAAATGTCACCCTCTTTCGTCGAAAGGCATAGTTAGGGCCTGATTAATGCACGGGCCTCCGGGGCCTCGGCCCACAAATTTGTGTGTATTTTCTCACAATTTAAGTTTTTCCACTGTTTGCATTTTATATTTTGGTCCCTGACGTAAAAACAAAGTTTTACTGTTATAAAAAACCTCCATATTTAATTTTTCTGTAAAAGTTCTTTTCAATTTGAGAGTACCTATAATTTTAAAAACTTGCCGTATCCTGAAAACAAATTTGGGGAAAATGCCAAAAACTGCATACTGTGTCTATTGGTTTCAATATAAACGAGGATTTTACAATGTCAGAATTATAGTTTAAAATGATTCCCAGACTGTTAGGGAAAACACAATTTTTATGATTTTGGATAAGGCGAGTTTTGAAAAAGACGTCCTCATTTATTCTGCAACATGAACTGTGGATCATAGATGTTTGTGAATTATACAAATGCTTATTTAAGAAAGTGGACGGTAATTCATTTTCTTGATTATTCTTGTAAGTTAAATTTTTTTTGTAAACTTGAAACTTTCACCCAAACAACTTTGCCAACTCATCAAATAAACCTACTTTTTTTCTGAAAGTGTCGCCGGGAATGGGGACGTGGGGGGGGGGGGGTCAACTTCAGCTTGATCGGGCTCTGGGCATAGTTTCGTCTCACCTTACGTTTACCACTAGCACATAACCATAGACAAATTTCAACGTCCCGCTACAGTCCTCTATTTATACGGTTTCAGCAGCAGTCCAGGGGCGCTGCTCAGCCCACGCATGCGTGGTGACTCTGAAATTGGAATCATTTGCGTAACACACTATACTTTGCATTCTCTGAAATTTTCAGGTCAATCGCGTCATTCCTTCATAGTGTTGCAATTTTCACAAACATGAGTGTATAAGATTATTGAAAGACTCAATAAGCCAAATCTGGAATTAGGCACAACCACCATGCCAACCTATAAAAAAAAATCACATATAATCCAATTATTTTCGAAAGGTTAAGACAGTCCTCCAAGAAATACAACTCATAGCATCGACCCCACCTAATCTTGTAGAATCAATCAGTAGGAAACTGGACCCCATATCCCCACACAAATGAAACAGGAGTATATGAAATACTATTTCAATTAAATAACAACGAACTTGAATATCATATAGGAATGACCAAACGAAAATTTAGCGACAGGCTTAAAGGACATATTAAATATGGTAAACTCAGCACAGCCCGCCCACAAAGCCAAGATTCGTGCATCGCTGTAAATAATAACAAGAAATAACCATGTATGTGACGAGAGTGTATCTTATATTATGCCAAGCGCTTGGATAGACTTTCTCAAAATTGCAATTACGTTCCAATAAACATTAAACAGAATGTTATACAATAGATAGCACCACTACCGTTTTTAGGATTTGACCTTGAGAAACGCCCCCTAGAAAATGTCAGTATTTGTTTTCAAATTGCTAATGTAGATATTGTATTATGTTGGTTTCTCCTTAATGCTATCCCTGAGGATGGACAAGCCTTTAATTGACCGAAACTGTAGGGATATAATTGTATTATATTGTTGTAAGTAGTTTATGGGATTTTAATTATGAATTTTAAAATATATTACATACACTGATTGGGCATATTGATTCATCATAGTTTATTCATTTAAATATAGTCCAATTCCTTTATAACTAACTGTTTTTTACATATTTATTTTGCTATTAAGAAACTTTAATTAATTTTGTTTGATCACAAAAATAGACAAAAGCATAAATAACTGAAGGTATTTATGTTTGAAGGATTCAGTATAATCATAGATGCCAACATTTCTCAATTATTCCGGAGTCTGAACCAAGACAAATACTATGTTTTCAATCGGAAATTGTATTTAATCAAAAATGTGAAAATTAAATCTAACAAGTACCTTATAGAAAGTAAACACATTTCCTTATATACATTTTCCGGTTTTAAATATAATTGTCTTGGATCAGACTCTGGAATAGTTAAGAGATGTTGGCATCTATGGTATAATGTGGAGTTAAGCTATTTTATTAAGAACATACTAATAAACAAAGTACGATGTCAATGGCAGTAAAATGTTACAAAAACTGGTGTAACACACAGTATCAAACGAAAGACTTCTTAAAACATCATAAAAATAAGTAACTGAAATAAACAAAATAAATAAAACATCAATAAATGAGTAAGTAAAATACCATTAGTTTTGTGGTGTGTGTTTGGAGAAATTCCTCTTTTATATTACATGAAAATTTATATTAAAAGCAACTTTTATAACATATTTATAAAAGTTTATGTAACAAAACTCAGACAATTTTTTAATAGCTTTATATACAACCATTACAAGGATGAAAACAAACAATCAAACTGTGAAAAGAAGAAATATTTTTTAAGCACTCCCCCTTCCTTCTTAAATTATAAAGACGTTTTTGTTTTTCCAAAAACATTGGTTTTGAAAAATAAATGAATAAAATAAATCCATAATCCACAGGTTTCAACAGGCATTTACAGCTTTTATTCAAAAGATAACTTCTAAACCACGAGAATAATGTATACTTAAAAAAAAAAAAACTGTTTCATTCTAACAAACAAACAAACAAAAATAACAATTTTTGCAGCAGTACACCTACAGTGCTGATATAAAATGCATATATTTGCTAAAATTTATCATCTTTAACCACACTGATGTCTGGATATATTGCATTTTTCTTGTATGTAGTGTAGTTTTCTTCACAACTTTAATAAAACAGCAGGTTGCACTTGCACAAAACTGTGGCATACATAAAAAAATATATATTACTGTTTTATATATCTTAAAATACATACCTAGTTATATTTGTAGAGAAAATAGGTGTATTACAAACTTCACAAACGAAAAATTTCTTTTAACAAGGCTACATTTTAAAATAAAATTTTATTTATAAGAGCTACAATGGACACACTATAAGGCTTTCTTTATACATAACCATGATTAAAAAAAAGGAACTGCCTATGAAATACGTTAAAGAAGTTTCACACATAACTATAGATATGATGATGCTTATTTAAAGTTGTTTTTAAGAAAAAGCTTTGTTATATACTCCAGAAATGCTGCCCTTAATTACGAATATGCCTGTGGATATTTAAAACAGATTTTATAGAAAATCCTTTGTTATATATCTCATAAGTAAGCTATTTTTCTTTTGTGTGAATACGCAGGTGGACGTTTAAATTAGATTTATCAGAAAACCTTTTGTTACACACTTCACAAGTGAACGGTTTCTCATCAGTATGAGTACGTAGGTGACCATTTAAATGAGATTTTTGAGAAAATCTTTTGTTACACACCTCGCAAGTATATGGTTTTTCTTTAGTATGAATACGCTGGTGGGCAGTTAAATGAGGTTTTTGAGAAAATCTTTTGTTACACACCTCACAAAAGAAAGGTTTCTCTTTAGTGTGAATACGCAGGTGGATATTTAAATAAAATCTTTGAGAAAACCCTTTGTTGCATACTTCACAAGAGAAAGGTTTCTCTTTTTTTATGAATGCGCATGTGGACATATAATTGAGGGTATGCAGAAAACCCTTTGTTACACACCTCACAAATATACGGTTTCTCTTTAGTGTGAACACGCAGATGAACTTTTAACTGAGGGTTTGTAGAAAACCCTTTGTTACACACCTCACAAATAAATGGTTTCTCTTTAGTGTGAATACGCATGTGTATATTTAAAGCATATCTTTCACAGAATCTTCTGCTGCATACCTCACATGAGAAAGGTTTTTCTTTAGCATGGATGTACGCGTGAACATTTAAAGCAGATTTACGAGAAAACCCTTTGTTGCATACCTCACATGAGAAAGGTTTCTCTTTAGCATGGATATGTGAGTGAGCATTTAAAGCAGATTTACGCGAAAACTTTTTGCTGCATACCTCACATGAGAAAAGTTTTTCTTTAGCAGGGATATGCGAGTGGACATTTAGAGCAGATTTACAAGAAAACTCTTTGCAGCATACCTCACATGAGAAAAGTTTATCTTTGGTAGGAATCAGCAGGTTGTCATTTAAAGTAGATTTTTTAGAAAATTCTTTACTACACATCTCACGAGCGAAAGGTTTTCTTTTAGTACGAAAACTATGATACCTATATTAATTAAACTTCTGAAAAAATCCTTTGTTAAACACCGAACAATAACTTTCTCACTTTAGTATGATAACTCGAATGGACATTTAAATAAAGTTTTTGAGATAACCATTTGCTACATGAGACATCATGTAACCTCATTTGTTACCTCACATGAGAAAAACGATGATCGATTATGCTTTTTTAAGCTGATTTGTAAGAAAGTCTCTTATCGCAGAACTCACAAATGAAATATTTTCCCTTAACATTAGTATGGTGGTGCACATTAAAACTATTTTTTTTTTGCAAATGTTTTGATGTAAAATTCTCAAATTACGTTCTTGTTTCAAAATTAAATTAGGTTTAGTTTTTCACCAATATAAATACGCGTTACCTTCTTTTTACTATGAAATGTTAAGTCTTGTTAATCTAATGTACAGAATGTTTCCAAAAGTATAAATTCAGAAATGAACAGCAATTGCATTACATAGATTTTTTAAAATATACATCTAAATTTAAATTACTTTTCTTTACAACAGAAATGTAGTCATCTTTAATGAGAATGAGCCATTTACTGTAATGAATATATAATAGATTTTCCAATAAGGATTTGGCAGCAGAACGCCTTCTCTATAGATTAGTGATGTTCTAAAAAAGTGGAAATGTATAAAATGATGTAGTACGTGTCATAAAATTCTTTTAATTATTCACTGATACTTTACAAAGGATGTATATGAAAGTATGCTGGAAATATATATCATGCAAGAACTTTTCTTAGTAGTTTTTTTTTTATTTCAACAACTTGATAGCCTTTAATAAATCTAGTTGCCTAAATTCTATCCAGTAATTTCTATATGAAAATGAAGAAAATTATGCTACTGCCCAGTCTTAAAAAGATTCTTACTAAACAGGTGATTTTTATGGAGGAATTCATCGAATAGGTGAAATATTAGTCTTTGGGCATAATTTACCTTCTTGAATCTTTTCTTTGTATGGTCAGAATAGACTTCACAAACATCTGCAACTACAAAAAAATAAAATAATTGTTTATGCATTTTAAAATGCTTACGTAACAAAAGTTTACATACCATTACATACAGCGTCATCGATAAAATAAGAAGAATCATTCAATACATAATAAACTTCGTATACTAGGGCATTCTGTCCTCTACGAGCTACTGTCTCCAAATTGCATTCAGAAACAGTAGGTTCTAAAAACATACTAACTTTCTCTGTTTGAAAAATATTACAGGCGGTGGAATTACAATTAAACGATCAGTGGCCATTCTCTGAAATTGGATTAATATTTATTTCTTCTTCAATGAGGGATTTTTTGTACTTTAGACTGCTGTCGCTAAGTTAATGGCTGTTTTGTGATTGATTAAATAAAACCAATTAAACCAATGGCGCAGCCAGAATTCGGCTCTAGGGGAGGTTTTGAGATGTTGATAATGGTTATCGCCGGTTACTTGAATCACCTGTTATTTGAATCAGTCTAGTTAATGAATGAAATCATAGTGATTTTTTTCTCGGTTAGTAGAATCACTTGTTACGTTGTTTGTGAGTCATTTAAAGAACATTTTACAATATTACAGTTACAAAACATAAAACGCACCAATGAAATAACTATACTACTATGTTAGATTTATATAAAGTGTTTAAAAAATAACGAGGAAAACTTTAAGAGATGGAAGAGCACAGTACAGCAAACAATTTTTGTACGGTTGGTTGGTTGGTTGTGTTTATGACGGCCAATTATCAACACGAGGGATATAGGCTCTAAGGGGGGGAGTGCCCTTCGTGGGGGGTCTTTCTAAGGGAACCTAAACCGTATTAACTCTAGGAAATCCAAGGTTCGAAGAAAACCACGAAAACTCCGAACGATTAGGCCGACGGGCGCGATTGGGTTCGAACCCAGCACCTCCCGTCTACCAGCTTCGAGAGCAGAACCTCTCGGCCACTGGTGGGGCCAATTTTTGTACGGAAAATCAGGAATCCATTGTTCAGTCTCAAATATATATCGGGATTTCACTCCAAGTCAATCCCGAATTCTTGTTCCTGACTTGAAAATTAATTAAACAATTTTAGCAAAATTTTCAATAGACTTTGTGTCAGATATAACAATATCACGAGAATTGGTGAAGTTTATCATCATCCGCGTCCAAACAGTGCTGAATTTTAGAATGTAGTTTACGTTATTATATATCCGTGCAAAAATGAGTAAAATTTCGCCCGACTCAACAATTCTTCAAAATTTGCATACATTTTTTAATTTCTATTGTTCTACAATTAAAATTTTCAATTTATTATGTTAAACGAATTGTCATTTTCTAGGCAATAAATGTTATAGACGATAACAATTTCTAGGCAATAAAAATAAATATAACGTTTGAACAAGAACCTGCATGTGACGAAATCCTTTCTTAAACGGAAAAAATGTGTTGATCCATACAAAATGAATATAATATGTGTGAAAAGAATATAATACATTTAAAACAGACGTTGTACCTGCTAAGAATGGAACTTGTCTATAACGAACATTTCCGCTCTCCTATGCGATCCCGTCTTCGAAAATTTTACGACATTCTGTTCTGAATTTTCCGAAAATTAAAAAAAAAATCGCTTATCATTCCGAAAACTCGGACATAAAAATATCGCGGATTTCGACAAATGGTTGCCGTAAAAAATCAATTTCGCCAATCGTTCGCAAAAAAAAAAAAAAAACTCGTCAAAGGTTCGTGGGGAACGTGAATTTCGTCAAAAGATCGCGAAAAAAAAAACAAAAATTTTGCAATGATCGCGAAAAAAAAAACTCTAATTTCGTCTAAAGATCGAGAAAAAGCTAAAACTTCGTCTAAAGATCGTGAAGAAACGTAAATTTCGACTAAAGATCGCGAAAAAAATGCAAATTTCGTCTAAAACAGGGGTGATTCTGAGTAAAAAAAAAATCTGAAATTCGCGGCAAATTTTCTGAAAAGTTACAGCAGAGAGGAGGGGGGGGGGGGTAGTTCTGCGCGGCCTTTTGACGAAATTCGCGTTTTTTGTTATCTTTTGACGAACTTTGCGATCTCTAGACGAAATTTAGTTTTTTGCGATCTTTTGACGAAATTTGCTGTTCATTCGCGATCTTTAGAAGAAATTTGTGGTTTTTTACGCGATCTTTTGATAAAATTTATGTATTTTTCGCGACCTTTTGGCGAAATTTGTGCGTTTATTCGAAATTTTTTGTCGAAATTTGCATTTTTTCGTAATCTTTTGTCGAAATTTGCGGTTTTTTCGCGATTTTTCGTCGTAATTAGCGGCTTTTTTACGCGATCTTTTGACGAAATTTGTGAGGTTTTTTTCGCAATTCTTGGACGAAATTTGCGTTTTTACCGTGATTCTTTGACGAAATTTGCAGTTTTTCCTCAATTCTTTGACGAAATTTGCAGTTTTTCCTCAATTCTTTGACGAAATTTGAGATTTTTCTTCGATTTTTTGACGAAATTTGCGCTTTTCCCGCAATCCTTTGACGAAATTGGCGATTTTTCTACAAACGATTGACAAAATTAATTTTTTTCGGCGACCATTTGTCGAAATTCGCGATATTTTTTATGTCTGAATTTTCGGATTGGTGACAGATTTTTTTCAATTTTCAGAAATGAATGCCTTAAATTTTCAGAAAATTCGGAACAGAATCACCGCTAGCCTAAAGATTGCGGAAAAAACACAAATTTTGTCAATGGATCGCGCAAAAGGCGCAAATTTCATCAAAGGATTGCGAAAAAAGCCTGGAAATTTCGTCAAAAGATCGCGAAAAAAGCAAATTCCGTCAATAAATCGCAGAAAAAGCACAAATTTCATGAAAGGATAGCGAACCCCACCCGCCCTCAAATTTCGTTAAAGGATTACGAATAAAACTCAAATTTCGTCAAAGGATCGCGAAAAAAAACGCAAATTTCGTCAAAGGAACGCGGAAAAAACTCGAATTTCGTGAAAGGGCCGCGGAAAAAGCATAGTTGCTCTCTGCTGTCCTACCTTTCAGAAAATTTGGAGTGAATTTCAAGATAAAAAAATAAATATCGCAACCCACGACACTCTTTTAAAAATGGAGAATACAAACATGAAAAAAGCTAAAATTAGGTACTTTTTTGTCAGAATTCCTCGTACAAGACAATTTTTAACCGCAATGGGGTAAAAATTTCTATTTTGTAGAAATTCAGTCGGCAGGGTAGGGCTTGTTAAATTTTTGTATGAGCCAGGCCGAAGTTTTATAGATTTTATACTGGGCCAATAAATTTTTTGTGAAAAATTTATCGGGCCGAAATTTTTTTCTACGGATCGGTTCGCGCTCGGGTGTGGAAATTTCGGCCTGAGTTTAGATTTAGACTTCTAACAAGAAGTTTGAAACTGAAAGAGACCTGTAAAACGTATGTTTTCTGTTTTTGTCTGGAAGTCGATGGTCCATTATCGTTTCGAAAGGAGCAAAGACAGAAATGCAATTAAAAAACTGTACACTGTACAATACTTAAACTCAAAGCGTCTATATACGGCAGGAAATTATCATTCTCTTAGCCTACGACATCTTGAAAATGTGATCCATGACCTTTTTCAAAGCAAATGACTAGTTCTCACTTAACCAATGCATGTAATATACGCTTTCACAGTTTTAAATACAATATTCGCCGATTAATTGGATCACTTTGTTGAACAGAATTTGATTCAGCGAAGTCACAGATTCCAAAGAAGCCAAACAAGTTTTAATATTAATTTTAGTTTTGATTCATTAAAGCAGTTAATTTGCTTAACTAGTGATTCATATAAGCGGCAGTTATATTAATTTTTGTAGTTCTGGGAGGGGTTTTAACTCCGAATCCACTCACCCCTCACTGCGCCAGTGAATTAGTTATTGAGTTATAAACGATTTCGATCGCGTGTCCACCGGTTTTTCCTCCTTTTTGTCGCTATCACGTTTCAAATTCGGCTCAAAACATCTACTGTGACACTATCTTCTGAAATAGCTTTTGCGTTTCTTAAAGAATGGAAAACGTCTTTCAGTTACATTGTTTCTGAACGACAAAACCTGCCTATTTCATGCGTTTCTGAATAAGAATTAATTAAAAAATGTGTCTGAACGTCCCTTTGGATTTGAGAACAGCCTTAACAAAAGGACAATAATATACCCGAACTGTAAAGCATGCACGTTTATATCTTTCCAGAAACATAAATATAAAAGAATTATATACTTTCCGAACATACCTGAATTAATGAAAGCTTGGAGGAAGTCAAAGACTTAAAAAATATGTTTTCTTACCATCTTTTTCATAATTTTCTTCTCAGAAGAGGATTTAATATCAAACTAATTATTTAGCACAACAGCAACTAATAACAGAATGTGTGTGGAGTCTACTCTTTAAAGCATGCGTTTTGTGTTTTTCCTGGTATTCGAAGGTCTAATCCCGTTTCCGAAAAGGGAGCAAGAAACAGATGCAATTAATTAAGACTCCCAATGGTGCAGTATTGAATAACCTAAGGCGGCATTGACAGAGACAGGAAATGACCATTCCTTTTAGCCTATGGTTGATTTCCTATAGTAGGAATGAATGCTATCCTCTTTTGAAATGAGTGATCAATTTTCGTTAAAAGCAGATACCTGTTACCATGTGTTTCCCCATACCATGGTCCCCATTTGTAAAATAAAATACATTACCGCCGTTTAAACGAATCAAACTTTTGAGCAGGATTTGATTCGATAAAGCGGCGAATTTCGAACAAAATAAATATAATTCTAACTTTAGTTTTGTTTTAAATGGTTTGATTCATAAAAATGGAAATTTCTGTATTTTTGTCTTGGCTCTGGGGGGAGGGGGTTGTTAATCCCCGCCCCCTCCTCGCTGCGCCACTGATTAAACATTTGAAAATTGCAGTACATTTTAAATGTATCGTTTTAAATATGACGTAATGTTCATTAAAGTTTTATTTCTTTTCAACACTTTCCAACATACAGCGGGTGATTGGTTTATGAACGCTTTTGCGAAAGATTTTTTTCGGATAACGAACACATCCCAAAACAAAGCTAAGAAGAAGCAATGCTGCGTTTCAGATATGCTGAGATGTACTTAATGGCATCTATTGTCGAGAACATTTTATAACAGTTGCATACGTATGGCCTCAAGTAATTCATGAGCTACCGGGGGTTCGGGGCTTACATCTTAGGGCCCTATATTAGAAGGAACAGAGTAGTAACATTAATTTTTATATTTTGTGTCCCGTTTTAAAGAAATATTTTAAACTGCAAATTAATTATTTTAATTGAAATATAGTTAGCAAAATATTAACAGGCTCCACTTGAACTTTATTGGGGGCCCTGCAGTAAACACGATCTTTTAGAGAACTAAGGAGTTTTTGAAAGGTCAAAGTGACAAATTGATATGATTTAATACCGTAGTCAATATCAGGGCCGAAACTAAGGGGGGGGGGGGCAGAGGGGGCATGTGCCCCGGGCGCCAAATGAAGGATTATACCTTTGGAATGGAGCATTCTCTTCTGATGGGCTGATGGCTTCCATTATTATGAAACAGCCATTATAAATGAAGTGTTAGGTGAAGATGAAAGAGCAGCCGTAAAAAGTTAGAACTCTGAAAAAAATGGCCATAATTTTTTTTTTTTTTTTTTTTTACAAAAAAAAATTATGGCCATTTTTTACCCATTCTGACCAGAAAATCAGAGTTCTAACTTTTTACGGCTGCTCTTTCATCTTCACCTAACACTTCATTTATAATGGCTGTTTCATAATAATGGAAGCCATCAGCCCATCAGAAGAAAATAACTCGGTGAAAGCGGAAACTCGGGACTCTACTGTATATTTCATTTAAAAAATGATCAATAGAATATTTTTGTTGGTATTCAGATGGGGGTGGGGGGGGGGGGTCATGACTCCCGTGACCTCCCCCTTGGATCCGCCATTGTAGATTACGTAGTTCAGTATTACATATTTTATGATTACAAATTTTAAAATAAGTCAGCTATTAGAAAATTAGTAAAATTCTTTTTGTAAACATGCTTTTCGAAAGAGGGGTGGGGCGGCGCCAAAATCCATGTTTGCCCCGGGTGCAAAAAAGGCTAGTTTCGGCCCTGGTCAATGTTTGTAATCCTAAAAGTTTTTACAGAGAGCATTCCATTTATTTTTTTTTTAAGTCACGACACAGACAAAATCATCAAAATACAATTTGTCTATATTAAATAAGGACGTATATTAACTCTATTACAAAAGGAAGATGTATGTTATTTTTTATATATTATTTAGCTTTCAAGAACGAATTAATTGAATTCTCATACAAATCTATACTAAATCAATGGTAGGTTAACGAACAGTTCAGTTAGCGAACACTGTTTTGGAACGGTTAAATTCGTTAACCGATCACCCACTGTAGTTAAAAAACATTTATGGATTGGATTTATCTGTCTGTGTTCTAACTTGCATAAATATCTTCGGATTGCCATGCAATTTATATACATTATTGAGGATCACAATGGCATGTTCGGTATTGAAAATGAAGTATATACCATATACCATTCATAGTTCATTTGCAGGAACACTCAAAACTATTCCATGACATTAAGGTCTGTGGGGAAAATAATTTGTGATGTATTTTACTAGCGTTACAATATTTTAAACATAATGAAATTTATATTACATTGAGATGCATAAGAAGATTGTTACTATAGAATGCATTATGTGATTTACAGTACATGCAAATAACAGGGAACTCAAAAGTATCCATTATATTATGGTCTATGAAGAAAAATCGTTTGCGGCATATTTGAATGATGTTACTCCGTTACAAACAAAATGAAATTGATATGAATTTCTGAGGTGAACCAATACATGCTTTCTGTAGAATATGGGATGCAAAGTATTTATCATTCATTTATAGAGCCACACAAAAGAGTTCGGCTATAGAGAGAAAAACTGTTTGCAGCATATTTCCATTATGTCGCATTTGATGAAATTGATATACATTACTGAGTTTTACTATAAGAAGCTTGTAACTGAATATGATGTGCATTGCATTTATCGTTCATTTACACGAACAGACAAAAGATTTCGAGTGCAGTTTTATATCAGAAGTGTTTGCTATTAGAAATGATTGCTGAAAGGTCGTTTTCAGTTACGGCATGCGTTTTTAAGTTTAACAAAATTTTTGCATATCACACAGTGTGCATAAATTCTATAGACTACCCACATAGCATTTTTAGTTTGCAGAAAATTTACAGAAGTCTTGCTTTGAAAACCTGCAAAGTTGCAGCAAGCTCAGCATGACAAGACTGAAAGTGCATAACAAGACTGCAGCAAGATAACGCAAACGCCGAAGTAAACCACACTTTGACTTGCAACTAACTTGTCGTGCAAGTTAAATTATGCTGTATCAAATTTATTGCAAATTAACGGCAAACAAGTTATAAAAAATACTGCAAAGTAGTAATCTTTCTATGAAGCATTAACTGTTTCACTATAAGTTTAACTCCTTCGAAGGGGTCCATAGACCTGATGGAGTCTATTGATGCATATGCACTGTTAAGGTGCATACATAGTTTTTACCACCATACACAAGTTAGGGTAATATTTGTACTTTTCAATTCGAGCCTTTTTTTGGTATTTGAAAAGTATAGCATTTAAATAAAGTGGTGCCAACCGAATAAAATTTCTGCGTATCTGCTGATTGTCTATTCTCTCAACAGAGGGATTTTTTGCTTTCGTCATTTTCGTGAATTATCTTGCCATGAGTGTCACAACACACTACTCATGCAAGTGGGTGATGGTATACCTTGCAGGAGATTTGCTGCGAATTTCAAATTTGTCACGGCAAGATAATAGCAGAAAAAAGCAAACTTGCTGCTAATGTTCATGCTATCTGGGTATATACAGGGCTACAATAAATAATTCTTAAGCATTACTGGGAATGAATGGAAATTGCTTAAAGGTGTTTTTTTATTTTGGGTTATGAAAAGATGGCTGCGACTGTATACTGAGAAGTTTGAGAGTTATCTTGGAAAAATATTATTATAGTAGTGCTACGACATTGTTGCGTTATTCTTTTAAAATTGATTTGCATTGTGGAAACTATACTGTTTTTTACCCAAGATAAAGTGCTTTAACTAGTTGTCGAATATCCCAGCCATTATGGCGGCGTATGTCTATTATGGAGACCGCGTGTTTTTTGGAACACTGTCTTACGCATAACACGACATAGATGTGCTATGTGAGAATTGAGTATTACACTATGACCGTTTCAAATTTGGAATCAAACGTTATTTTCCTTTCCCAAGTTACAAGTTTGTCTGTGTGTGTTTGTGACTATAATTAGAAGTCTGGTCTCTTGACCTGGATTTTCGTGACATAAGCTATCCTTTAGGATATAGCAAAAGTCTCAGTATCAAGAAACCCAACCCAACCCAACCCAACGATATTTTTTCACGATCATTTGAAGAAATTATCAATTTTTTCCGCGATCGATATTTTCCCACTATCATTTGAAGAAATTCTCAATTTTTTCTACGACCGATTCGCGAATTGATTTTGAGAAATTCCATAAAAGAAAGAAAAGGTCGGACTGCCAAGAAATTTAAAATATACTCGCGGAAGAATTATAGGCCTGTGAAAGAATTTCGAGGGGAGGGGGGAAATGCCGCACAGCATTTTTTATTATGCGGGACTTTCTTTTTCAAGGCGCAAATCGCGCACGCTATTTTAAACCCTGCCCACTCAAGAAGCTGTTATGGCACCCAATTCCTATTATAAATATTCATAGAAACACGATTCACTCGTGGTTAATATTCATTAAGACTGTTTTATGTAAAAAAGTTTTTTTTTTTTTTTTTTTTTTTTTTTTTTTTTTTTTTTTACTTCGCGCATTTTTTTTGTCTGAATTTTCGGACTAATGACCGATTTTTTAATTTTCGGAACAGAATTACTCTACAAAAATATGCTGCGCGGGCTGAAAAACCGCACTTGGGAAAAATGTGTTTTTTGCAAAAAATCGTAGTTTTAGACAGATTTTCGTAGCATCGTAGTTTGTAGCTCCAAATCGTAGAAACTACGATTTTTTCGTAGCAGTTGGCAGCTCTGCGAATTCCATCAACCGGTCTCGGAAAAATATATATTGTTAATTTCGACAAGTGGTCGCGGAATTTTTTTTTTTTTTTTTTTTTTGTCAATCGGTTTGTGGAAAAATTCATGAAATTTGGCAAAGGATAGCGGAAAGAAAACCACGAATTTTGGTAATTCGTCGAGGAAAAGTCGCGAATCTCCTCAAAGGACTGTGGAAAAATACCTGAAATTTTATCAAAGGTCGCAAAAACAAAAATGGCAATTTTCGTTATTCAATCGAGGAAAAATCATCCCAAATGTTGTCAAAAGAATGCACAAAAAAATTACGAATTTCGTCTAACGAAAACGAGAAAAAAATAGCAAATTTCCTCAAACGGTCGCGAACAAAAAGCGCATATTCGCACAAGAATCGAGAATTTAAAGAAATGATTGTACAAAAAATCATGAATTTCGTAAATCAGTCGTGACAAGGAAAATCACAAATTTCGCCAAATGATATCTGAAACAAATACCGAAAACCGTCAATCGGTCGTTGAAAAAAAATATATATATATCGCGAATTTTGGCAAGTGGTGGCGAAAAAAAAAATTTCGTCATCTATCGCAGAAAAATGCGCCAAATTTACCAAAGGATCGCTGAAAAAAAATTGTAAGTTCCGTGAAACGATCCTGGAAAAAAATTCATGAAATTTAGCAAAGGATCGCGGAAAAGAAAAAGTGAGTTCCTTGAAACGATCGCCGGAGAAAAAATCGGGAAATTTGCAGTGGGTCATAGAAAAATGGCGAAATCTCCTTCAAAAACTTCTTTCGTAGCAAAAGATCGCGGAAAGAAACAACTATTTTCGTCAATCGATTGGGGGAAAAATCGCGAATTCTGCAATTCGTCGATCGAAAAAAAATCGAGAATCTCCTCAAATAACCGTAAAAAAATCTTAAATTTTACCAAAGGTCGGAAAAACAAATGGCGATTTTCGTCATTCGGCCACGGAAAAATCATCGCAAATTTCGTCAAAAGAATGCACAAAAATTTGCAAATTTCGTCTGACGATCCTAAGGGGAAAAAAACCCCGCAATTTTCGTCTAATGGTCACGGACAAAAAAAAAAAAAAAAAAAAAAAAAAAAAAGACGAATTTGGTCAAAATATCGAGAATGTAACCAAATTGATCGCGCAACAAATTACAAATTTCGTAAGTCGGTCGTGAAAACAAAATCACTAATTTTGACAAATGATGCAGAAAAGAATCGCGAATTTCGTCAAAAGATCTCTGAAACATCGGTCGAGGGGAAATATGTATCGCGAATTTCGACAACTGGTAGCGGAAAAAAATCAATTTTGTCAATCTGTCGCAGAAAAATTCGAGCAATTTGGCATAAGATCGCGGAAAAAAATCGTGAGTTCCGTGAAACGATCGCCGGAAAAAAAAAGTCCCGAAATTTGAAATGAGTCGCGTTGAAAATCGCGAAATCTCCTTCAACGATCGTAGAAAATATCGCGGAAAGGAATAGGTATTTTCGTCAATCGATTGGGGGAAAGAGTCGCGAATCTCTTCAAACAACCGTGGAAAAATACCTTGATTTTTACCAAATGTCGCGGCAACAAATGCCGATTTTCATCATTAGGTCGTCATTTCGTCAATTGCACTCTCTAACCTCCCCCAAATGACGTTTTTCTCCATATCTATATGTAGGTACGATGTTAAGAGGCTACTTCAGTCAGGCGAAAAGACCCCGTTCGCTAATGCTAATCCTATCAAAGAAATTTATAAAGATATCTCGGTTGCATTTCAATATTTTTAAATGATTTCTTTTGCATTGGATAGCTGAGATCGATCTGTATGCAGGCCGTTTTTTTACTTTTTCGATTTTCATTACAGATTTTTTTATGAGGATGTTTTCACTTTCGAAACCGGTTCTGAAAATGAAAATGTCCCCATAAAAAATTATCTGTAAACAAAATCGAAAAAGTAAAAAACAACCTATGTACAGATCAATCTCAGCTGTCTAATGCAAAAAAAAAAAAAAAAAAAAAAAAAAAAAAAAAAAAAAAAAATTAAAATATTGAAATGCAACCGAGATATCTTTATAAATTTCTTCCATAGGATTATCATTTTAGACGCGCCCCATACCAGGGAGGCATGCTACAAAAAAGCGTGAGGCATACGACAATTTCACCCAGTTAACAAAGAAAAAACCATTTTGAACAGCAGAATTTGCCTCATGTCTCACAATTATTGTCGCATGTCTCTCTGGTGTGTGGTGCGCCTTAGCGAACGGGTCTTTTCGCCTGACTGAAGTAGCCTCTTAAAGACATGCAATTCGACTGAAAACGAAAGCGTATGCGGTAGAAGAAAAAAGTGACCGACCGAGTGCGTTTGGGAAGATGACTTTACAGGCGTTTTGAGGGAAATTATTTTCAGTAAAAATAGTCGCTGGAATAAAAAAAAAAGTCGCATTTTTTCTTGAATAGTAGCTTTTTAATGGTTTTCGGCCTAAAATAGTCCCAAATGCTGAAAATAGTAACTTTTAGTAGCAAGTGGTTGCCCTGCTTACTAAACTAAATTTTAGCATATTATGTAGAATCTGTACAAATCTAAAGATCATATACAGAGTTGCGTCAAAGAAGTGGAGTTCCTTTCCGGCTATAGGCGGCAATTGTTAAAATTTGGTTTTCAAATGTGTCATACGTCTTCTAAAACGTTTATTTAGGTATCTTCTTTACCTTATTAAACGACGAAGTTTTGTTAAAGAGTTCTGGAAGTGTTTGAGAATGTTTCATAATCTATGCTTGACGCAAGATTTTTCTTTCTTGTTTTTAATAGTCATATGTGTAAATACGATTTTTAATTGACAGAAAATATTATTTGTACTGTTTTGAAACTTGGCAACAATAGGTAAAAAAGTGACTTTTTTGAAATGTGAAACAAATCTTTATTCAGATAATAAAATTCTGAAAAAAAATCCCATAAGAGTCATTCCATGTAAATTCAACCAGACCTTGTAACCCGACCCCCAGGGATTTGGATGAAACTCGGTGTATATACTAATTCTATCATGACATGAATACATCAGAAATTTTTCCTTCTTAGATGTCATAGTTTGTGAGATATGGGGGGGTCCAATTTTTGGATTTTTCTCAAATCGCACATTTCCGAGTCTGCATTTTTAGACTGCAGTTCCATTTTCAAAAAATTGTTTCTCTGGATCTAAAATGCGAATCATCTTAAAAATATCACCGTAAGTACATCAAAAAACGCAGATTTTAATAAAAAAATATTTAAAAAATTAATTTTAAATATTTAGTGCCAAAAAATTAAATCAAAGTTGAAAGTTATGGTTATTTTTCCAAATTTTTGTGACTTTACGAAAAAGGCTATACACAAAAAGGCAAATGAAATTTCCAATTTCTTTTTGTTTTAAATAAAAGTTTACACTTTGGGCTTTCTATTTATGAAATAAAAATGATGTCTTTCTCATGGCTTATGCAAAATTTTTGACTTATTTTGGGATGCTGTACCTATCAAGAGATAAATATCTTTAACTTTGCTTATGGTACCTAAATAATAGCTGCACATTTTAAATATAAATTTATTAATCATTTTGATTTATTTCCTAAAATGAACCCTTAAAATCAGACTGATTTATTTATTTTTATAACAGTAGAAAATTTGTATGTTATTGGTACATATCACACATTATCTGAAATTGTGTTGTTCTCAATTTTATCGCATATGTTTGTCACATAAATGTACATCTATCATTGGATTCAGTGGTATAGCATTTCTATAAATACTTTCACAAAGGTAGTATGTAAAGAATATGTACAATATTTAATGAAGGGGGGTGTAGCTTTTGAAATCATAGATTATTTTCTCATTTTACTCAGAAAAAACAAAGCAAAACTTTACTTTGTAAATAAAAAAAAAGAAGCACTTATATTAAATAAATTCAACAAGTCATAGGAACCACAGTAATTAATTATTTAGATACCACAGTTTAAATTATACATATTATTTTTTTTCTTGAATGGTGCAATTTCCCAAAACAGGGAAAAATGTTTACATAAGCTAGGAGAAAAACTTCATTTTTATTAAAATTGAAATAATCATTAATTAAATCTAATACATTAAATAAAATTGCTTATAAATAATTTAAAGATTTAGATTGTTGTATTTTTTTTATGTAACACATAAAGAATTTGATAAATTATATGCAAATTTTTAAAGTTAAAAAATCAGAATAAACATTATATTTAAAAGATTGAAATTCAAAAAATCTAAATATAAATATAGAAATAAATGACGTACTTTTGCAGTATCACTTAGACTTATTTTGGAACATTCTTTTTTTGTGCAATTTAAAATTTATATTTATTATGAATAAGCAACATTGAGAACCTTCTAATATATATGTCAATTTGCCTATCTTACTGTAACTCCAAACATAATAACACAACAAAACATCGGTATATTAGAAGATCTTCGTGATTTAGTATCTAAAACATTAAATCGGTGGTTATCTCCCTTTCCCCCCCCCCACCCCCCAGAAAAGAATTTAAATATCTTAAGGGGAAATCCTCTTCATTTTGGTAAAGGTTTATGAAAATTTGCAATTTTTATATTGCCAGAGCACCCATCATAAACGTCAAGGACTTTCTTTACATCAGGAAATATCTCTTTTACAAATGATATCACTTCCTTCTGTGTTAAACACACAAGAGTGACATCATTTTGCATATCATAAGATAAAATGTGTATATTGCTTGCTGATAATCTAATACTGAGAGATAGAGTGTATATAACAGTTGGATCAAGAGTGCAGCTTCTTTGGTCCAATGGTAACTTTAAGCCTGACCTTGAATAAGAAAAGTAAAATTTTTGCTGAAATCCTACAAAACGATAGCTTTTTGAGGGCCAAAGTTTTCTTTAGTTTCTTTTAGGAAATTAGATTTAATTTTCGTTATAAAAGAGTGGAATAACATTTTCGAAATATTTTACTTAGCTTGTCACAAATTCAATTAAATGAACAGTGCTGCTAATACTAAATTGAATACCTAGAGTTATAATTCTCAAGTTTTTTGGAAATTCCTGTTTAAAAAGAGAATACAAATCATGTAGATACACATAATATCAATCGCTTTTGTGCATAGTACATTCTTAGCAATGCTAACTACATTTTTTTTCCAGTCATGATTCTTCAATATTCATTACAATTATAAAACTTTTCAATTAGTTCAATTGTTTCTGGACCTGTAGCTGTGGTTTTAATTTTTCTTATTTCTGGCATAGACAAGATTCTCTTTTCTCTCAGAAGTTGTTATGACGGTCTTGCAGCATAATTAGTTACTGCAAATTCATCTATTATTTTCATTTGCAGCACAAGGAATAATAGATCCCCCTTTTATTATGAGAAACAGCAGACTAATAATAATTTGATTAACAGATTCGAAAACATCTGCCTTAACTAAATAATTTTATCCTGCCTTTGTCAGAATTTGTTTATACAAGGCAGGTGTAAAAATATGTTTCATACTGTAGAAATGAACTAGGCTTTGTTAAATATAAGGTATTTAAACTATAAAAAACACATTTAAAATGATTAAAATTATCCAAGATAATAAGATAGAAAGTTTTAAAAGAATGTTCAACATAAATAAAATATTTTAATTCAAACACACATACACACACAGAAAAAAAACATATTGAAAATTTGATGGGTAAAAAGTCATTATTGCATTTTCTTCTTCTATATCAACAAAAGATTTTTTGTTTACAGTTATATTGTAAACACAAAATTAAAGGATTGTTTAAATTAAAAAAAAAAATGCTAATAATAAAAGAAAATATATGAATGAATAAATAATGGAAACATAAGGATTATGCACAATATCTACACCCCCTCCATTAAATATTGTACATATTCTTGACATACTACCTTTGTGAAAGTATTTATAGAAATGCTATAGCACTGAATCCAATGATAGATGTACATTTATGTGACAAACATATGCGATAAGATTGAGAACAACACAATTTCAGATAATGTGTGATATGTACCAATAACATACAAATTTTCTACTGTTATAAAAATAAATAAATCAGTCTGATTTTAAGGGTTCATTTTAGGAAATAAATCAAAATGATTAATAAATTTATATTTAAAATGTGCAGCTATTATTTAGGTACCATAAGCAGAGTTAAAGATATTTATCTCTTGATAGGTACAGCATCCCAAAATAAGTCAAAAATTTTGCATAAGCCATGAAAAAGACATCATTTTTATTTCATAAATAGAAAGCCCAAAGTGTAATCTTTTATTTAAAACAAAAAGAAATTGGAAATTTCATTTGTCTTTTTGTGTATAGCCTTTTTCGTAAAGTCACAAAAATTTGGAAAAATAACCATAACTTTCAACTTTGGTTTAATTTTTTGGCACTAAATATTTAAAATTAATTTTTTAAATATTTTTTTATTAAAATCTGCGTCTTTTGATGTACTTACGGTGATATTTTTAAGATGATTTGCATTTTAGATCCAGAGAAACAATTTTTAGGTAGATTTCGTAAGAAATACTACCTATTGCAGTCGTTACCATGGTGCGACTTTTGAAAAATTCCGTCATAACTTTTCATTATAGGACCCCAGGAACCCAAAACCACCCCCACCTAAAAAGTTTTTATATATATATATATATATATATATATATATGTATGTATGTATGTATGTATGTATGTACTAAATTTTGTCCGCACGATAAAAGTCGCAATAATGCACAGACCGTCTTCAAACTCGGCAACAACTTTGAGATAGCTAATATCTCGGCGGGGATTGAAAATGGGCAAAATCGACCCAAGGGAATCGAAATGGGGAGGGTTCAAAATTTTGAATACCGCCTTAACATGATTCTGATAAAACCAGCTCTTACACAACAATGACGGGAAAAAATAAATATTTTTCGTTATAGCAGTTGCCAACAATTAAAAAAAAGCAATAAAATTCTCACCACAACAATTGATTTTCTATTGCAAGATCTTCACGTGAAAAGTTAAATTAAATAAATAGTTTGGCAAATTGAAAACAAATTGAATATTAGGTCATAAGTTTCCTAGAGCAAGATTTCTGCATGAAAACTCAAAATGAAATAAATAGTTTGACGAATTAAAAAAACAAACAACATATTGCGTCATATTCAGGGGCGTCGCCATGGGGGGGTATGGGGGGGGGAGCCTCCCCCCCCAATATATGCGAAGTTGGAAAATTTGAGCTTAGAGTTGGGAAATTCTAGTTTTTTGTGACAATTTCTTTTTTAAAAGTAATAGTAAAAAAAATTACGAATTTTTTTTTGTTTTGGTGATTATGTTTCTGAGTACTGTAACAGTAAACAAGTTAAATTATCAAAAGAAATACAAAAAGAAATCAGCCGCACTCAATTTATCATTGTGTTTTTCAGTTATACAAAAATATTATACATCTACCAGACCTAAATTTCTCTACTCCTGTCCATCAATAGCTGACTATCCAGTTCCTTTATTTCCTCCAAAACTTTGTTCCTTTTTCAAAAATTTCAACCTACCTCACCTTCTCCTCCTAAAACAGAATCCAGCTATTTTAATCAAAAGGGATTGCATCTTCTTTTGAAAATTGGAGATCACTTGTATCACAACAGAAAGGAATGTAGTCACCTACTTGAAACACAGCTGGACAAGAAGATTTGATCAGTTTTCACAAATTGCAATAATTGTTTAACTAATTTGCCGATTTTTGGACAATATTTTACTCATTCTCGTGATCTTTTGCCACAAAAATTAGTTAACCCTTCGCAGTAAAGAAAAGGGCGTTATATGAGCAAATGTGAATGTAAGAAGTCGTTGGTTCTGATAAATTTGTCACATTTTACTTTTATTTGTGTGTGTGCGAAATATACATTAGTCCTGTTCGTTTATATTTATGGGTGTTTGTGAAATTTTAAACCAAAAGTCCAGTGTTGTGTGTTTAAAGCTGTTCTAAAAAATGACGATAAATACCAGAACGAAAGAACCCTTCATAATAGGAAAAGAGTTTTCGTGGAAGATTTTGGAACATCTAAAAATCCATTCGAGGATGATAAAGGTAAAAAAAGGACGATTTGGAATTTGGAAAGAAATATGATTATGAAAGCTGTCCATCATCTGAAGAAAAAATCAACATGCACGGTAACGCTGACACGTTGCACTTGAATAGAATTTTGAAGAAATAAAGATTTCTTTATAGACAAGTTTACAAACAATTATGAATATTAGGATATGACTGAAGAAGATGACTTCCGAAAGCGCAGTAGGAAAACGGTTTCACCAAAGAGAACAGATAAAAATAATAGCACAGCAATGAACATTGATACACATAAGTTTTACAGGAAATACTTATAAGAAATGCAAGAAAATTTCGGGAATTTAGTAATGGTCTTAAATAACAATGTTCCCTATATCAGGAGAATATCGAACCAATACATTTCGTATTTAAATTTCAATTGTGCAAGCCAAATTTGAGTATCACTAACTTAGAAAAGTTAATAATGTTTCCACCTATATATGAGAAACGGATGTACATGACTTGCAGAGTCAAATAGAAATAAACCAATTCCTAACTGACTAGCTGCAATCCGATTGACCAACTTTTCAGCCGATTTTAAACCCAACTTTTTCCCGTTCAAAGGGAGAAAAAAGTTGTCGTTGCTCAAGTTGGAGGAAAACCAGTACTACAAGTACCAGTCGTTAATATTTATCGCCTATTCGTATCAATCGCTTATGTCTGATTGGCTGAAATGTTGAAAGTTGGGGGGGGGGGGGGGAAGGCGCGGCTAGCGCATACTTTTTTAGAGCTGTGAATAAAAAGGTTAGGGATATTGCTGTTTGCTATCACACTGGGTGTTGAGACAATATTTCACGGAAAGTTGTAGGAAATCAAGAGTTGGCTCAAAAATTGCTCGAAAAGTTGGTGAATCTGATAGCAGCTTTAAACAAACCTTTTAATCATGCCATGAAATTCAAAGACTATTTGGGTCATGCCGTCAAACTATATACTCATACCTTAACATTCACAGAAGCTTATCTTTATGGCGTTGCATCTAATGAAAGAATCTTTAGTCAAATAAAAATTAAAAATATATATATATTACAAACTACAATGAGGGATGACAGGCTTGACAGCCTAATGCTTTTAAAATGCGAAAGTCAAATAGTGGATTTTATTAAACTGGATGATGTAATCATCAGGTTGGCTTCTTTGAAGACAAGAAGAATTAATGTTAAATGAAAACAATTCGGATGTGCCAATCCCAAAACTTTACTCTATCCCATATACGTTAATACCTCAAAATTTGCAACCACAATGCTAAAATTAAATAATAATTCTACACCCATAATAATGAATTCTAAAGGTATAGATTCGTTTAATTGTGTTCATTTAAAAAGGAGGTAGAAGCCTCGCATTTTTCACACAAATCATTGAATTTCGGCACACACCCTGTTAGATGCAACCAAAATTCCTAACGCAAGGAACACAAAAGCGATGCCTTTGGACAGTAAACACACAAGCCCAATAAGGAAGTGCAACCGAATATGAAGTTTAACTAAATTCCGTGCATTAGTTTTTGAGATATAGCTAACGCGAAAATCGTGAAAAATAACTGCACAGCAGTGCCACCTGTTATATAATATACACAAAATCCTAATAAGCACCAAATTATGTCAAAGTTTAACAGAATATGAAGTTTGATCAAATTCTGTGCAACAGTTTTTGAGCGATAACTAGCGCTAAAATCATGCAAATCGTGAAAAATGCAGCTTAGCAGCGCCACCTTTCGGGCAATTTACACCAAAACTTATCAGCATTAATTCTTATCAAGATATAACTGAATCAAAAGTTTTATTAAATTCCGCACATTAGTTCTTGAGATAGAGCAACCACAAAATTTGTGTCACATACACACCGAAAGACATGTTCTAAAAACAGTCAAATCGTGTTCTGGACCTGCACGTTTGTTTTTTATTAAACAAACCAATAATTATAATTTTTATGTTTCCAGTTTCAAAATTTTTCTTTGGAAAGGAATTTTTTATGTATAATTTTCATTATCATTATTATACACATTGTGGTACATGTATTATACACACTTTAGTTGAAAGTTGGAAGAATTTGTTTCAAGTTGGGAAATTTTCGAATTCTCCCCCCCCCCCCCCCGAAAAAATATCTGTAGCTACGCCCCTGGTCATATTGGAAATAAAATGGACCTCAGCAGGTGAATATGTAACGTCATGTGAATTTGAAGAAACGTATTAAAACATGATAAAAACCCGACTATGGAAATATTAACTTATTTTAACACTTTGAGGTTCTCTGAATTTGCTTTAGCTATTTTTTAAACCTATTCCATATACATGCGTATGTGTATTCGTGTATATTAGAATTTTCACAAAATGCTTAGCTCCTTAGAGCTCATTCTTAGTGAAGGAACAGGGATTATCTCTAATCTTGATTTAAGTGTTGTTGGTGAATTTAGTACTTAACTTCGAAATCTACCTCTGCCTGTAGGTCCGAGCCGGCTGGGATTTTTTTGAAAATGGAACTGCAGTCTAAAAATGCAGACTCAGAAATGTGCGATTTGAGAAAAATCCAAAAATTGGACTCCCCGTATCTCACAAACTATGAGGTCTAGGAAGGAAATCTTTCTGATGTATTCATATCATGATAGAATTAGTATATACACTGAGTTTCATCCAAATCCCTGGGGGTCGGGTTACAAACCATAAAAAATTTGGTTGAATTGACATGGAATGACCCATAAAAAAATTAGTCAAATTTAAAAAATGACTGCACACCACCACCGCAAGCTTGTGAAGTACGTGCCTGCAAACGATGGCAATGAAGACTGCCATTACAGCGAGTATTCGTGACTCCTTTCTTCAAAGGCTGCTGGCAAGAAGTGCAGCTCTTATCACAGAAGATCCCTCTAGAAAATTTAAAAGAAATTTTCCCTAATTTAAAAACATCAACCAGCAGGTCGGGTAGGGCTGGGACGCTTAGGAGGGCTGGTCACTCAGATTCGGAATTCTCCTCCGTAATGTTAAGTCTATGGGCATTTGATGCATTCTTATATTTAAAATATCTCCTATGGAAACTAATTTTTTTAACTTCTATTTTTTGTGTACACTTCCTAAAAGATGTCTCCTTTTTTCCTAGTTCTCAAAATATTTCTAAAGTATAAACTTAATTTTATAGGAACTGTTAAAATCTTACTCACAGTTCGCCCGCTTTTAACACATAAAATATTAAATTCAGCATAGATTTTTGTCAGAGCACAGCTCCGGCTTCCCTGCAAAAATTACACTTATTGTTAACACGATAGTGACCAAAATATTTGTCGTATCGACACAAAAAATTAAATGTACGTTGGTAGTGCCAAAATCTCGGTGCGTGTTGAAAATCATAAATATTCGTCAACCCTAACGGCATGAAATGTCTGCTCAAAATTTTCCCATAGAGATAACATTGCGGGTTTAAATCTATATATTTGAAATATAAGGCTTTTTTTTTTAGACATCTACCTAGGACTTTTTTCGGAACCAATTTTAATAATTCTTTTTTTAAATGAAAGCTGTTTCTTTGTAGATTTGTGGCACTATTTTTTTTAAATATTCCCATTTTTATATTTAAATTTAAAATTTAAAAATTTTCAAAATGGTAGCAATTGGATTACTTCCATTGTTGTAAAGAAAAGAAAATTGATAAAGTATCTTTATTGATGCCATTTCTAATAAAATTCAAAATTAACTTTGTAAAAAAAAGGGAACAGAAAATGACGTCACGCTTTAAAAAAATCACTAAATTTTTCCTCAAAAAGTTATTACAATTCAATACTTTTTCACTCCACTGAGTTTGAGACGCTATGTGAAATGCTTCAATGAGGCAAAATGACATGATATTTAAATGAAAACCATCATTTTCTCTGATAAAATGAAATATTTTACTACGAATACCTCTAAAAGATATATATTTTTGGAATTTTACTCGCTGATACAGAAGTTAGAACCTCAAGTCAAGAGTGGGAATGTTCACATGCAAAGTCGTAGTTAACAAACTTGATTTCAAGTTTGGAAATATATGTATTAATAACTTATTGCGTACTGCGATACTTTTGAAATGGTGAATATAAATTTGAGAGATGCATATGTAAATTTTGAGACGATGAAAATGATGTTAAGTTTAGATTTCACGCGAAAAATAATTCTATGATTGGTTCATGGTGAAATCACTTTTGCTGATTTTCAATCGGTAATTTCAAACAAAAGAGCCTCAATGGGTAATTCCATCATAATTACTTATCTTGGTTAGGTATACTAATATATTTTATTAATTTTTTAATACGTTGAGCAGTTGAAGTTTATGGAATTAGTATTTTGGTAACTTTAAATTAAAAATAATATTTGTTGAGCGTAAGTATTAACTAATGTATAAGTTCCTTTTTAACCGACTTCCAAACAAAAAAAGAAAAAAAAAAAAAAAAAAAGGGTGAGGAGGTTAACAATCCAACGCGTATGTATTTTTTTTTATGTATGTTCACCGATTACTCCGAAACTATACGATCGATTCATGTGTTTTTTATTTTAATTTGAAAGAGGATACTCCCGAATTGGTACTACTTCCGTTTCATCAAAATTGGCTCGGTACTTTTTTAGTAATTTAACAAAAACCAATAAAATGAATGATTTCTCGCAAATTATCTTTCATTGTTGTAGCCGTTTTCCCAATCATAAGCATATAAGCATAACAATATGTATACATATATGTTAGCATGAAGTTGTCGCCCAGCTTGGTGCCATTTGGGGAAACAAAATAAGTCGCCATAAATGAAGCCATTTTTACTTTGCAGTAGTTTTTGAAGTTGGTTTTATTTTTGGTAAAAAAGTTTATAAATTATTAAACAATTTATTTCGTCAAAATGCGACGAGTTTCATCTCGTTATTAAACAAAACATTAGCTCCATTGTTGTAAATTATGCATTTTAACCTCATCCGAATCGTTATGACGTCGTCAATATTTGTGACCTGAGATATAGATTGACTTTCAGAAGTTTTACTTTCTACGTCCGTAATGACCACTTTTTCTTTTTTTTCAGTGCGAAACTTTTATTCTCTATAACCTACCAAATCGATGCAATTCATTTTGAATTTTAAATTAAGAGAAATGAAAAGAAATCGAATACGGAGAATACGATTTTGGGTCTTGGCCGCATGGTAACGGATTTCGTATTAGCCGCATGGCTACGACTGATAAATCAAAGAAATCGAGAAGAACATAACAGGGTTTGTACAGATCAGAGTATTTTCCAGAAGAGTTTCCAGTATTTTTTTTTTATAGAAAAAGAAATCTAGGCTAAACTGGTGAAATTTCGCATTCTTATAGGGAGAGATTTTCTGTAAGAAAATAGTGGTGCAGAAGAATGCCCTGGCCGCAAAATTCCAGGAGTTGTACGAACGCTGATATAATGTCATGTATGTATTACTTATATGTACGTATGTTTATATTCAGACGTATGCATGTTTGTATTGGGAAATTTTCACAATCGGGTTTGTAGACAATTTCATAATTTAGCGAGCGTTGTTTGATGCGCAAATTTAACCATTTGGTGGCGGTCCTAATTACAGAAGGTTACTCATTTTTTTAAATTCACTGTAAGTGAATGTTCTGCAACTGAAATGCACAAGGACATTCTCCGTAACCTTCCAAATCGGTGCAATTCATTTTGAATTTTAAATTAAGAGAAATGAAAAGAAATCGAATATGGAGAATGCGATTTCGTGTATTAGCCGCATGGCTACGAATGATAATAAAAAAAATCGAGAAAAATATGATGTCATGTATGTATTACTTATATGTATGTATTTTTATGTATGTATGGTTGTATTAAAATGTATATATGTTTGCTCAGCATGGATACAGTATTATTTATCTTTATTGACGAATTTTCAATTGTCGTCTTATGGCTGAACTTGAACAAAGATGTCGCAAAGGTACAATAGATAGCATTGAACCTTTTAAAGGCTTATTTGTTTAAATCCTTGGAGGTATTAGGTAATTACATCGTGTAAAAGACATCTCTCTATATAAGAGACATTCTATAAAAGACATTTTGGCTCTTCGCAGACAAAAAATGTTTAGAGCTTTTGAAAACTGCTTCACATTAACAAACTCATTGAGGCAAAATGCCGATCAACAAAGACAGTTTCGAAAGACTCTATATTCGCTTTGCGTGGGTCAAGTTTCAGACTACTCTCATCCCTTATGCAACGGTGGAAAGCTACACTGCTTCCGGCTCAACTTGAATGATTTCAAGATGCTATATGTCTTTTTTCCAAAAACAAGCAAGCGAAAGAACATAATCAAGAAGTACTTCTTAAATCAAAGTGGTCAATGACAAGAATGTTAGCAGGCCACAATAATTAAAAGAAAGATGTAGTGAAGATGATCACGTGTTTGGACTTCAGTCTGGACTTTTTTCAGCAGTTGGATGCAGAGTTATGTTACATACCATTATCTGGACGGAGTGGGGATTGATAAGCGGTGTACTGAGTACAGTAAAAGATATTGTCTGTGACCAAAGATTTCAACACCCAGGCTTGCCACAGGCTATAATGGTTCATATTGTTGTTTATGATGCCACAAATTAGCATTTGAGCATTACCTGAGGTAACTGATGACTGAATTAAACACTAGAAAATGAGGATTCAACGGGTGTTATTTCAAATTTAATTTTGTACTATTAAATAGTAATCATGAAAATTAAACTTTTTTTAAAAATTTTAAATGTTATGTGTTAAGTTTATACGACTCCATGCTCCGACATTTAGGCCTGACGGATACTAGTAGAAATATTTTGAAAACTAAGAAAAAAAGAGACACTCTTTAAGAAGAGTACCCAGAAAAAAGATGCCAAAAATATGAATTTCCCGAGGAGATATTTTAAATATATGAATGCATCAAAAGTAAATAGACTTAACATTATGGAGGAGAAATCCGAAGCTGAGTGAGCGGCTCCCTTAATACATAAGACCCTGATAACAGAATTTTCTGTATTAATCTGCATCAATCCAAAATTTATCTGCAGCCCAAGAATGCTGGACTAAGCTTACTATCATAAGAAATTATAGTAGCCCATAAAATAAGCAAATTACACAATTCAGGGCCGAAACTAGCCTTTTTTGCACCCGGGGCAAACATGGATTTTGGCATTCCCCCCACCCCCCCTCTTCCGCAAAGTATATTTACAAATAGAATTTTACTAATTTTCTAATAGCCGACTTATTCTAAAATTTAAAATATGTAATACTGAACTACGTAATCTACAATGGTGGATGCAAGGGCGAGGTCACGGGGGGTTATGATCCCCCTCTCCAACAAAAATATTCTAAAAATCATTTTAAAAATGAAATGTAAAGTAGAGTCCCGATTATCTGAGTCCCGCTTAACCGAGTTTCCGAAAAAAATTATGGCAATTTTTTCTCCCATTCTGACCAGAAAATCAGAGTTCTAACTTCTTACGGCTGCTCTTTAATTTTCACCCAACACTTCATTTAATGGCTGTTTCATAATAATGCAAGCCATCAGTCCATCAGAAGAAAATGATCCATTCCAAAGGTATAATCCTTGATTTGGTGCCCCTTCGTTCTGGCGCTTGGGACACATGCCCCCCCCCCCCTTTTGGTTTCGGCCCTGTATCTCTATCTCATCAAGGCCCCTACACTGGAAAAGTACCCAGAAAATTTTATAATAAATTTGAAAATTAAAAGCATGCAGGACCCCAAAAAAGTTCTAATATTGCTATTTCTGTGATATCTTTGGGATAGAGACCTGAGATTTGGCATGGTGTTTACTTTTAAGATGTAAATGCTTGCTATGATCTGTTTCTAAAAGGAAAAAAAAAATCGAAATTTAAAAGAGTGAAAGAAAAATAAAACATTCTAAATTAAGATTTATTTGAAATTATTATCTGGCTATTAACTTGAAATTTGACAAGCTAATTACTTTTCATACATACTTGTTAATAATTCCTATAATTTTGAAATTTAAATTTTACACATTAATATTTATAAAAATATTATTACAAAATAGAATTGTAATGGGTTCTTGTTTGTTACTGGAGTCTTGGTGCGATAGAGAAAATTGTGAATTTGAATTTGGTATGAAAAGAAAATTTTTTAAAAGCACATTCTGCCAACTTTTATTTACATTTTTTACAGTGTACGTTGCTATATTTCAATGGATATATATGCAATATTTATTTTCAAAATATCAAGATTTTTGATATTTTCATATACAGTAGAACCTCAATTAACCGAGCTTCGATTAATCAAGGTTTCTGTTAACCAAACCGATAACAAAGCCTGATTTTTTTTTTTTTTTTTTGCAAATAAGCCTTGAAAAAGACTACACTTTTTAGTTCACTGTCCGTGCTATACAGGCTCTTCCGCCCCCAAAAGCACTCAACTCCCAAGAAACATTGGACCATGAGAAGACAACAGCGAACATGCTTTGTTTCCAGTGGCCGTGTGAACTTTCGTAAATTTTTCAATTTCCTTTTTAAAATTTACTATTGGTAGTTGATTTCCTTTTTACATTTGTTAAGCTGTGAAACATAACTTTACATATATTTATTTTTATTATTAAAAAACTTTCTATTGTTTTTTATTTTAAGAGATGTTAAATTCGCAAGCACGGCCAGTTTTTACACACCGAAATTTCCGATATCCGAGGTACTAATGGTTCCAATTAGCTCGGATAATCGAGGTTGCACTGTTCTTGATATTCATTTTCAAAATATCAGCATACAAGATATTTTTGATATTTTCAGTGAAACAAGTGTAAATGAAATTTTAAACAGTTATTGACTATGTCATTCAGTAGATACAGAACTTTTCTCTCTGGCAGTAATTTTTTAGCTAATGGAAGGAAACAAATATCGTTTTCAAGCTTTAAATTTGAAACTTTTATTTTTAAATGTAGAACTAAAAATTATGTAGGATATAATTAATTCAGAGCAGCCACTGAAAGATAAACTGTCTAATTTAAAAAATCGGTTATAATACAGCTTTATTAGAAAGAGAATCTTTTCTAGTTTTGGTTCAGTTGAGTTTAATTTGTACATGTTAGGAAATACAAAATAAGAAAAGCTTATATTTATAACATAAAATTTTCAATTAATAAACTATTTTGTATTTAAAATTTTGTTTTATAAATTTCTTGGGTTTTTTATACCTGCCACTGAATTCTACAGTTAGGTTTTTTTTCTTTCTTATAAGTGTTTTCTAATTTTTTCTGTTTTCAATTAATTGATCAACAAGTAAAAATTATTCTTAGAATATTCTTTGATTAAGTTTTCATGCTAAATAGTAAATACGATATATTTCAGTTTCTAGTTTATATTATGCTTGAAAATATTTATGACCAGCAGTATGTTGGATATTTTGAAAATATTGGATATATATTTAAAATATTGGATATGTATCAAAATATTGGATATTTAAAACAAAATACGATATTTACGAAGCATACATTTTTAAAATGCCACCAGATTGTTAAGCTTTATGAAAATAAGCATCAATGTATCCAATGCACAAACAATTTGTTTTATATTTATACTTTTCATACATAGAATGCAAGGCCATAGCCATTGGGGGGGGGGGGGGGGATCACCAGGGTTTGGTCCCATGCGAAATTTCTGTCAAGATGACTATAAATATGGCATTAACTATCACTCAATATTGTCAAGATTCGAAAATCAACTATAGTAGAGTCCCGAATATACGAGTTAATATGGACCAAGCTCACCTCGGATATGTAAGAAACTCCGATAAACCGGATTTACACAAATCATCACTAACTAAGTGGATGAAATATAAATTTTCACTTAATTCATTCACTTTTATGGTACTAGGAATATTTCTTTGATGTACATTTCCATTACTTTTTAGAAAAACGGGGAATGAAATTGTTTTTTGAAAAAGTCCTAGATATTTTTTTGTTTGTAGAATGTCAATTTTGCAGCAGTTTTTTTTTCATTTCTCTGTAGTATTACACTACTGCATAGCTATCAATTTCTAAGAGTTTTCTTTACAATTAAAACTGACCAGTAAATTTTGCCTAATTCATTCGCCGAAATCTAACAATTGTGGACGATTAAATATCACAAAAATTTGTATTAAATTTTAGAGTTAACAAAACCATACCAATTGGCAGCTATGTGCACCATAAAAATTGCAGGTGTAGCCTCTTCTTACTGCTCAAAGTATTAAATAGTTTTTTTCAATCTAACTTATACCTTTGGAACAGATCCTTTTCTTCTGAGGGACTGATGGCTTCCATTATTATGAAACAGCCATTATAAATGAAGTGTTAGGTGAAGATGAAAGAGCAGGCGTAAAAAGATAGAACTCTGATTTTCTGGTCAGAATGGAGAAAAAATTATGGCCATTTTTCCCCCATTCTGACCAGAAAATCAGAGTTCTAACTTTTTACGGCTGCTCTTTCATCTTCACCTAACACTTCATTTATAATGGCTGTTTCATAATAATGAAAGACATCAGTCCATCAGAAGAAAATAACTCGGTTAGGTGTGACTCGGATAATCGGAACTCTACTGTATAAGCAAGCACTGTAAATAGCTGGTAATACATGCAAATTCTTTTATGTGAATGAAATATAATTGCAACAAATGTCAGATTCCATTTACGTAGTTCAGTTTTACATATTTTAAATTTTAAAATAAGTCGGCCATTAGAAAATTAGTAAAATTCTCTTAGCAGCGGTAGAATTGATAAAAAAAGTCACTGGTCCCAAGGACCAGTAAACATCAGAGTTTACTGGTCCACAGACATCGTCACTGACCCACTACATAAAATTCTATTAAGTAATTTTACCCTTTGAGTGACACCCCCCACCCCCTCCACCTCCTAGAATATAAAACAAACTTCCTTTCAGTTACCCAAAATTTTTGGCACAATAAAATGTAAAATTATAATTTGCTAAAAATTAAATAAACAGTACATAAACAAAAACTATAAAATTATTAATTATGTATTTTATTTCCGATTATTTATTTCAACTTACTGTAAGTTTTAATGCAATTATTTATTTCTTTATATTTAAAATAAAATATAATTCTGTGGTTTGTGTTTGGTTGCGGTTTCCTCAGGGACGGGAAAATTTACGTTTACCTGTCAGAGAGGGAAAAAAGTTACTGGTCCTACGGACCACTAAATCTTATGAGTTAGTGGTCCGATTGAATTTTTAGTGGTCTCGGACCAGCGGACCACCAAGGATTTCGAACGCTGTCTTAGTAAATATACTTTGAGGAAGAAATGGAGGGGGGGGGGGGGGCAAAATTCATTTTTGCCCCGGGTGCAAAAAAGGCTAGTTTCGGCCTTGGCAATAATTTTTTTTTATGAAAATGTATGATAGGATAATGTAGAAGTACCTAATATTTTATGAATAATAGCTGAATTTTTAATCAAGTTTCACAAATAGAATAGAAATGGATTTTTGAAATGATAAGTTAAGCCTTTTATTAATCTGTTAAAAACTTGTCAATCCTGAATTATACTATTACATTATAATTATCATTTTCTGTAAAAAATCCTATGCACACATTTAAGATTTTGCCTATGAAAAATGTGTGTTTCAAACTACTGAAGTTAAATACAATATTTAATATAATGTTATCATTTAAATACCTTTAGAACAGTGTGTTCTGTCAGACAAAGCATGAACTAAATTAAAAAGTTTTACAGGCCAATCTAGTAACAAAAGCATCACAGACAAAACCAACATCCTAAAAAGAAAGAAATAACATATAAAAAAGATAGTATATAATACAGTAGACTCCCTCAAATCCGCACAGCTTGGGACCAGAGGTTGTGCGGATTTTAGAATTTTGCAGATTTCTGGTCATTGATTTGTTTACATTTTTGAAACATTAATTTGATTGGTAGTTAAGCAAGGGAAATTATAATGAATGCTTACAATAAAGTGAGACATTAAAATAAATAAAGTATTAAAATAATTTATTAGTTTAAATGTAAGTAATTATTAAAACAATTATGTAAAGTAAAAATTTAGAAAAATATTAAATTATTACCAATGAAATCGATTCAATTCGATTCCAAAAGTCCTATGCTGCCATCTAGTGGTAAAGCGATCGTAAGATTGATACGTCATTATTCTATTATCAGTATCACAGCCGTCTGTCACTTTCGAATAAATTATTACTATATAAATCCTTCATCAGATCAACATTGACCTACGGGTCAGTTGTTTGGGGATCAGTCTGCGAAACTCAGATGCAGAAAATTCAAACCTGTCAAAATTCTGTATTGCGTAGGATTTGTAAGGCGACAACGTTTGTCCGGAATGACGTCATTCACGCTGATCTCAAGATTAGGCCTATCTCGCAAGTTATAAAGAAACTTGCTCAAAATTTCCACAGAGATCGCATTCTTATACCCAACGAAGCGTTGCGGTCCATCCAACCATACAGCATAAATAGTGCTCGTGGAAGGAAAAGACCGCTTGCCATCTTAAGCAGAGATGACGGCTTTGCCCCACCTTCCAAAAGAAGGAGGAGGGAGCCACCTTAAACGCATCGTTGTGGAATTCCAAATTCTAAAATTTATTGTACTATATCTTTCTACCATTTGGCTTATTACCATTAATTTCATTTAGGACGTCCTCCAGCCTTGCTTTTGGCACCGGGTTCTGTTAACTTTCCTTCCTAACTTCATGTTTATTATTGTTAGAAATAAAAGAAATCTCAGTTTTTATTTTGTATTATTTTATTTTATTTTTACTTATTATTGTACTTTATTCTAAACTGATTGCATCATTTATCATATACAACTTGCTTCTTCGCCTTATCTTGGAGAAAAAAAATTATATATATATTGCAAAATGTTTAGCTCTGTTTTGGCCCATTTGCTCCCCCTCCCCTATTACTGCTCACCTTTCCTGACTATCTGACAAAGATCAAAGCACATCTACAGAAAGCTCCTGTCACCATCAGCTTCATTCCGCCGCAGCCTGCTGCGAGATGAACTTTCTATCTTACAGAAGAAAATCCTGATGCTTCCTGCATAGACTGTTCCCAAATAGATGTGAAGTAAACGTGGGCATTACGCCCCACGTAGGCATTCAAGAAACAATCGTCTTTGATCTTTGATTCTATTATCAGTATACAGTCACCTCTCACTTATACGCGTTTGAAGGAATTGATTTAAAATCGCGCATAACTGAGAGAATGTTGATGTAGTATTTCTTTATACACATTATGGGGAAAAAAAGCATTTTGCAATATAAGAATTATATATTTTATAAAATAAAAAAGGTTTAATATTAGTATATCGTACTTTAAAAAAAATTCTTACACTTTCACTATAAAAATTAGTTTAAAAAAATACAATAAACGTAAAATTTAATTTTACGTAGAAAGAGATATAGTACTTACAAAAGAAAAAAAATGCTAATTAGTCCTCTTTAAAGAAGTCATCAATGGTCGTCTGTTTTTGCTTAGGTTGTGTTTGTACAACGACGTTTTCTAATGCATTAAAGTGTGTCATTGTATTTGATGCTACATCAGCATTTTGAAGGTAACATCTCAAAGTGTTCAGTGCTCCTAAAGCAGCAGCATAAGATGGGACAATCACAGTATCCAGTTTCATCATTATCAACCTCTTCTACTTCTTTTTCAGCATTCACGTCATCAAAAACAGTTTCAATATCTCTTATTGCCGTTGATGATAAGTTTTCATCAACATTGACGAAATCTTGAAAAGAAAGAGAATCTTGGCTTATGCTGTTCCATTCTTCCACGTCTACGTTAAAATCATTGCTGTCGTTTTCATTTTCCTGTAATGGAATAATTTCAACATCATTTGAAGGAAAAAAGCCCGCTTTTCTAAAGCAGTTAGAAATTGTTGCAGCTGTTACGTTATTCCAAGAGGAAACCAACATATGCATAGCATCCAGAATCCAAATTTTCTTGAATTCCTTTTTCTGCTCTAGTGATATGAACATTCTTCTCACCAAATCTTTCCTATATTGCACTTTAACTGACCTTATTATACCGAGATCTAATGGCTGAAGTCTGCTAGTACAATTTGCAGGGAAAAATATAACTTGTGTATGTGTCAGCAATGGGAGATCTGGAGGATGGGCAGGACACTGGTCCATAAATAGCACAACGTTTCTTTCTTTTTTTGCCATCTTCATATCAAATTCTTTCAAAAAGTCTAAAAAAATTTTCGATGTCATCCAGGCTTTGATGCTACTTGCATAAGAACATGGCAATTTCTTCACATTTTTTAAATACCGTGGTTTCTTTGATTTACCAATCACTATTGGCGGTAACTTTTCTGATCCGTCTGCATTGCAACATAAAAGCACAGTCACTCTTTCTTTGCTGTGTTTGCAGGGTTCGCAAAAACCCGGGTTTTTCTGAAAAAACCCAACCCACATGGGTTTTTTCATGAAAAACCCAATTTTACCCGGGGAAAATCGGGTTTTTTCAAAAGTATACTACATGCGTAATTACATTATTGTATACTATATTTTCTATATATTATATACACTATACATAAAAAAAAAATAATTGTTCCCTTATATACAATATAATTGTAATGCTATTTTACAAGTTATAAATTGTATAAATTATGTGAATTTAAATTAATTAAATGTCAGTGTTTCTCACAAATTAGCTTTAAATATAATAGAAGATAAAAAATTATTAATTTTCTTTTAATCAAATAATGAATAGAATATTAAAATTTAAAACATAAGTAGGAAGAAAAAAAGGAGTAAATTAGTCGGATGTGCCAATCCCAAAAGTTTCTTCTATCTCATATGTGTTAATAATTCAAAATTCACTATCACAGTGCCAAAATTAAATGACAATTTATGTCCATCATGAGGATTGTAAAATTATGGTTTGTTGAATTGGATGCATTTAACAAGGAGATATAAGTATCACCTGTTGTGCAATTTACAACAAAACCTGATCAGTAACAATTTACGTCAACATCTAACTGAATCTGAAGTTTGATGAAAATCCATGCATTATTAGTTCTTGAGATAAAGCTATTGCAAAAAGTGGGATAAATGCAGCATAACAGCACCGCTTGGGCGATATACACCAAAAACTAATCAGCACCAGTTTATATCAAAGTTTAACTGAATCTAAATTTTTATTCAAGTCCGTACATTAGTTCTTGAGATAAGAGTTATTGCTGAAATCGTGAAAAATGCAGCATAACAGCACTACCTGTTGGGCGATATGCACCAAAATTCAAAAAGCAACAACTTAACTTGTAACTGAATCTGAAGCTTTATGAAAATCCGTGCATTAGTTCTTGAGATAAAGCTTTTGCAAAAATTGAGATAAATGCAGCATAGCAGCGCCACCTGTTGGGCAGTATACACCAAAAACTAATCAGCACCAGTTTACATCAGTCTAACTCAATCTAAAGTTTTGTGAAATTCTGTGCATTAGTTATTGAGATAGAGCCCCCACAAAATTTTTTTCATATACAGACAGTCATTTTCTAAAAACTATCAAATTGTCTTCAGGACCTTTTTAAAACGTATAAATCCATCATGAACTGGAAGTCTAAATTTTCACGAATCCAATATTTTCTTCTTGTAAAGATAGAAGAAAGTAAAATTACATATTTTTTATTTCCATGAATATAGTTGATTTGAATTTTTAATATAAAAACATACCTATAATTATGTACTATGTATGTTG